>VMDO01025407.1:0-28281 GCA_007922755.1 Pedetes capensis
GAAAGCTCAGCAATTCTATCAGTCTGGCCACAAAGCCTAAGGCCAATGTCTGGTTGTTTTGAGCAGCTCTGAGCTTTCCACCCATTCCATAAAAGTGGCAGGGAAATTCACAGAGCTCGGGAGGTAATTGCAAGTTATAGCTCTACTGATTCTAATTTTAGTAGCCAATTAACAATGTATAATATATCAAGATTATTTAAAAAATTAAAAATGGGAAATGAAAGTGCTCACCAGGGGAATGGAAAATTCTGGGAGTTTTATAAGATATGGTGGTTACAGGAGCAGACAGCTGACAGCTGCAATGCCATGTGTGGTGTTGATATCTTCACGACACTGTCGTGAGATGGGAGCTCACCACGCACACCCCTGAGTGATACACAGCTGGTTTCTGCCTTCCTCGCTGAAGGGAGCTATGTTAGGAACTCTCAGGTCCCTGAACATCCCAGGGCAATCTATTTAGAAGCATGCTCAGTCCTCTTTCTAAAGACAGAGGTACCAAAGGTTTTGTTTTTCCAGCAGGAAAAGGAAATGCTCATTTAGATTTTCAAAACCTGCTGAGACAGGACAAGACACCATCCCTGAGCTTCTAAAAGATGTCACCTCCCAACACCATCCCCTCTCCCACACCTCCTATACACTTTAATATCTTGAGACTAACTCATGGCAATGGCCCCCAAAATTACCTGCCCCCACTCTATTCCATCCTGCATCTAAGTGTGTAAAATTCCTATTCCTCAAGCCCCCTGAGAATGGTGCTAATTAAAATCACTCGGTGGTACCTGGTTGATTGGCAAATAATGCACAAGCATTTCAGTGTGGAATCCCCAGTTGTCCCCACTTCCTACCTCTCCAGCATTATCACTCACATCTCTGCAGCTCCTGACCTGCATTTCTGTTGACCCGAAACACACAGGGCTCCCTGAGCATGGACTGAACCTCCAAGATTCCTTGTTGGGGTCTCTGCCTGTGTGGGGTTCATCCTCCCTCCCTTCAACTCCAACTCCAGGAAGCCTTCCCCAAATGTGTGTCCTTATAGACCCACCCCACAGCCCGCACTGTGTGGAAATGGGACAGGCAGAGGGGGATAGCGTAACCTGACATAGTTTAAAGGGGTGTCACAGTAACATTAAATCCATTTTACTTCTCCAGACTCTGCTTGGCAACTGAGGAAAACCACACAAGGGAAATAGCGCGAGTCATTCAGCCTGGTGTGCAGCTGGGAGTGCGCACCCTAGAAAATAGAACTGGCTGTTGAAATCTGCCTGTCTCCTCCCTAGGTCTCCTCCCTGGCCTCCTCCCCAGGTCTCCTCCCCTTGGACTCCTCCCTGCGTCCAACATTCCACAAGGCCCCTTTGACTGGAAGCATCTTGCCTCAAAGCACAGTAGTCTTGATTAAAGAGTCTCTCAGATCGATGTTTAACTATATAAGAACTTGCTGGACTGCTATAGTTTGAAGGTGTTCCCCTAAAGCTTAAGTATTAGAGACTTAGTCCCCAATTTCATATGTTAATATTATTTAGAGGTGGGGCCTGTAAGAGGTAATTAGGATTAGATGAAGCCTTGTGTGTGGGGCCTCCATGATGGTATTGGTGGCTTTATAAGAAGAGGAAAGGTGACCTGAGCTAGTATACCCCCTCTATCTCACTATCTGATGCCCCCTACCATATTATAATGCAGCAGGAAGTTCCTTACCAGAGGCTGAGCTTGAGTGCCAGCACCATACTCTTGGACGTCCCAACCTCTGAAACAGTGAGCTAAATAAACTTTTCTTCTTTATAAATTACCCAGTCTCAAATATTTTGTTATAGCAACAGAAAATGGACTAAGACATAGGGTTTAGGACCTCAGACCCAAACAAGATGTGGTTTGCCTACAAAATATATGTGTCACTTTTTCAGGAAAGAATGGAAACTGGTACTGGGTCAATTTATCTGAAGAAGAAATAAAGTTCTATCAGTACCTCAAATCACACATAAAAGTCAATTCTAGGTATATTAAGAGTCAAATGCATATGAATGTGCTATATTATATTATTAGAACTTAAAAACAGAAACAAACATACATTATTCCTATAGAGATGTTTTCTAAGCATAAAAACTAAGGCTTAAAAGATGAAATAAAACTGCAGTCCCCAATACTGTTAGTACTGGGGACTGGTTTCATGGAAGAAAATTTTTCCATGGATGGAGGTGAAGGGAGTTTGGGGATGATTCATGCACATTACATTCACTTCATAAATATAGATGAAGCTTCACTCACTTGCCTTCCAACCACACCAGTATGAGTCAACAGCCCAGGGTTGGGAACCCCTAAAATAAAAGATACCTTTGGCTTTGTTAAATTTCCTCCTTCTCATGTTCCCTCTGCAGTCTCATGCCCAATGACCAAAGGGAGCTAAAAACCTGGGAAGCCTCCTTCAATACTGAATATGAATGAAGAGTAACATCCACAGTCAGCTACCAGGTACCTCTGTGGGCTAGATATAGTTCAGGTGGAACAGGTTAAGGGATAGTACCCATGGCCATGGTCCCTTGGAACATTGCTAATACAGTGTGGCGTGATGAACAGTAAGCAGGGCTATACCCTACTCTCTAGGGAGAGTAAGAGAACTTATGCTCCCTAGATTTTGGGGGAGTTAGAAAGTAGGGAGAAATCACAGAACAAACAGAAGCACCCATAAACCCAATCTTTGCAAGGCTTGTGCCCAGCAGAAAATCCTCACCATAGCGAGAATTCTCCCTGAAAGAACAGGTCACAGCCTGGGCCATAGGTCAGACACGGTCAAATCCTATACCCAGAGGAAGGGCACAGCTCACCCAAATCAAAACAAACAAAAACAATAAGCTCATGACAAATGAAAGCACATGCAGAAAACAGCCATCTAAGCGGGCAGATTCACAAAAGTGAGTCAGGGTCAGGCAGCAGCCCAGCTATGGTTCCCTGGTGGGCGTATTGAGATAGGACCTCTCATCCCTCCTGGCAGTTGCTGAATCACTTAATTAAAATGGATTTTTCATTAGCTGGACCTCCTGTTTATCTAAGGTATGAATCACACACTCCACATTTTAAGCAAATTAAAAGCCGGAATAAAACCTTGAACATTCAAGCATGAGTCAACAGATAACAACCAACATCAGTTCTAGAGACAGAAGCCACAAAATTAAAGGACAGAAACAAGCCCGAAGAAGGGAGGGAAGAAAAAGGTATATTTTGGAAGAAAAATATAACAAACAAAACATGAGATAAGATTTAAGTGGTATTTGTCCCATACACTCATAAAACCAAAAATATGTACCCTATGGACACAGAGACGGAATTGGAGCTACTGAGAGAAAGGGCTGAAAAGTGGCCACTTACGAGACAAGCAGAAATGAAAAGAGGACAGGGGAGACCACACACAAAAAAACTAAAATATAAAATAAAAAGGTTAACTATTATTGTGGAAGCCTAGCTTGAAGTTGTTTCCTCTTAGGCTGCAAAGAGAAATTATCAAAAAATAAGGGCAGTAAGGCAGATGAGCAGAAAGGTCATAGAATGCAGCTTCATGTTACAGGCAGCTTGGTGTTCTGAAGGAAGATTTTTAACACTGTGAACTTGCCAAGAGTGTTGTTGTTGTTGTTAGGTGCCATCGAGTCAGTATCTGACTCATAGTGACCCTCATAGGGTTTTCAATGGCTGACTGTTTCGAGATTGCCTTGGGAGTGCATTGCCAGGCCCTTATCCCATTTTTTGCGGTGCTTGGAATTGAACTCGGGACCTCAGAGACTACAGTGCAGCGCTCTACCAACTGAGCTAAATCCCAGCCCCCACAGGTATTACTGAAAAGTAATAATAAAATGCCAGGGGGGTTAATATAGTTATTTAAGGCTTACACTCAGGAAAAATACTGGTGCATGCTCAGAATCTGACTCTATCACTTACCGGCTGTGTGACTGCAGGCTAGTTAAAAGGCCTTTCTGGATTATAGGTACTCCCGTTGTACAAGGACTCATAATGATACTCCATAGGATAATTATAGCAATTATGTAAAATAAAGAATGTAAATCAGCCTGGAGCCTGGCACATATGAATATTCAATCAACATCAGCTATTAGTATTATTATTGCAACATGTAAAAAGACTACATGGAACAATTGTTGCAAGAAGTAAGAGCTAGAAAATTAATTCATTTAACAAGGGAGGAGCAAATAGTCTTTATCCCTGTACCTTGCTTATAAAACCATATATCTCACTGTAAGAGAATTAAAGGTAAAATTTGCAGAATATGAAGAGTCCTATTCAAATTACTTTTAAAGAAATATAATTGTCATCCATGTAAAGAGTAAGAAGGAAAAAGTTAAAATAAGTAACAGCAGCAACAAAATCATAAAATATGATTATTTGGCTAAACCAGTCTAATGAAGAAAACTGGAGTGAATCTATGGGACGCCTGTATATATTTTTTAAACAAGGCAGCTATATACTGCTTTGCAGAAACACCCATTATGAAGTGTCAGTGAATGGTTTTATAAAGTCAAATGAAGGACAAAGAAGTTGGACAAGCAAAGAATTAACAAAGTAGAACACCATGCTGTGCGTAACACTAAAAGACAAACAATTTATAGTCAAATGCACTAACTGAGAGTGGTAGTCAAAGCCTGTTATTCCCCCTTAACAAAAAACTGAAAGAGTGCCCAGTCCTTGGGGAATGTGACCCCATCCAGAATGCTTGGTATTGCTTTAGTTCCTAAGATACCAGCACGGCCACGCAGGGGAAATCTGGGTAGGACACTTCATATTACCTTACAATACTTCTCCAGATTATGGAGGAATTCAAACAGGTATGTGTCCAAACTTTAGTTCTAGATTATTCTTACAACTAAAAGTGAGGTGTGTGTGCGTGTGTATGTGTGTGTGGGTGTGTGTGTGGGTGTGTGTGTGTGATCTTATATATTTGGGGCGGGGATTTACTCAATTGGTAGAGCACCGCTCTGCAGTCTCTGAGGTCCCAAGTTCGATTCCCAGCACTGCAAAAATGGGAGAAGGAAGTGGCAATCCACTCCCAAGGCAATCCCCAAACAGCCATTGAAAATGTTATAAAGGATCACTATGAGTTGGACATGGAAGAAGGACATGGCAATCCAACTCCCAAGGCAATCCCGAAACAATCAGCCATTGAAAACCCTATAAGGGTCACTATGAGTTGGATACAACTGGATGGCACCTAACAACAACAAAATTACATATTTAATTATGTATTTTATGATATATAAAATTTCTCATGTAAACTATATATTATATATAATTTTATATGTAACAAATAACTTTCAGTTTTTATTATGTAGTTTAAAATCTTCACATATAATTTATTTATTAAGTAGTTTATCATCTTTAAGGCATTGTTCTCTTTGTAAAATTCTGGCCCAGAACCCTGTTAACAGCCTCAGTGTTGACAGCAGCTATTATCTTCCTCCTCACATTCTGGTACAGAAGGAAAGCAGAAACTATATTTAAAGTAACTGAAGAGCCTGAAAATCAAAACGCAAACACATATTTTTATTTTATTAGTTTAGGTTGGGCAATTAACAATACTCTTTTTTTTCCCAAAAAACAGTTTAGGGTTTCGGGGAGTTGGGTTGTTTGTTACAGCTTGGCCACCAACTTTTTTCTTAATAGTTCTCTGAGTCCATAAATTACTTTGCAGATTCCCAAAGTTACAGGAACGTCACAGTTGTAACAGTAAACCCTTCACCTGGAGCCACCAATTCTCCGTCTCACCACCCTTGTTTCTCCAGACCCACAATGCAGGGGGCATCAGGACATCTCACCCCTAAACACTTCCATGTGTTCCTAAGAACAAAAGCATTCTCCTAAGTAATCATAACACCATTAACACACCCGGGATGCTTAACATCATGACAAAAGATTTTTCATTACCACATGTGTCTGCACTGGGGGTTTAGAATATAGGGTTTCTCTGTCTCCATACCCTTGCTGATCACGCCCATGATCAAGTGAGCGGATTTCTTTCCAAGCAAAGCAATACAGCTTTATTATCAAATAGTATGCATCAGTGTCACCACATAATTAAATAATTCCATTTTACTCCAAGGACAGTCTCAGTATAGGCGAGTAATCCACAATCTACTTTTGAACTGAAAGTATTCCAGGAAAACTTGTGGAAATATTTTCTTCTTTAAAAGAGGCAGAATATCAAACTGTGGGAAATGAAAGCAACATTTCTGGAGTTTGCACACTGACAAAAGGTGGGTGCAGCTCAAACCTCAGTTCCAGCCATCCTGTTCAGCAAAGTGCAAAACCTTAAAATGCTTAGCCCGTGGGGGATGTGAGTATAAAAGACGCACTAAGAGACCAGGAACAAATTGCTTCCATCTCTCTCATGCTGCTTATAACACATCTCAGGCAGAGGTCCCCATTCCTTCATGCACTCACTACAGAATCACCTCGGGAGCTTTTAAATGATGCACAGATGCCACGGAGCCCACTTTAGACCAATAAAATACAAGTCTGGGGGGGGGCGGAAACTGGGACACTGGCATTTACAAGCTCCCCGTGTGATTCTAATAAGCAGCCAGTACTGGAACCCTCTGCCCTAGTGCGAGGGAAGCTCAAACTTTGGGAGCACCTGAGTAATTTTGTCCACTACCACCTAGCAGTCTCTTATGTTAGGAAGTAACATCAGCCTGGATTTTCTTTTCCTCTGCTGCTGATCTTTTTTATAAAACAAGCATTTCCCCTGAGAAACCTCCAGGCCAGAACCATTCCTAAATATATTAACTACATTGTATCAGACATCCCACCAGTCTGGAGACCCTGGGGAATTCCAACAGGAGATAGAAATCAGCCCAGATGGCAGGCAACTCACTCATGCATGCATTAAAAAGACAGAACAGTGCATTTTGCCAGCGCGGAATTCCCAGGTATGGGGGTGCAGAGAGGATGCACCCAGGCAGAATGAGGATGGGGTTACGCTGGCCTGGCTGGTGCTCAAGGCAGCTTCCTCAAAATTGCTCAGGAGCAATGGCTTTTACTGAGCTTAGCGGCAGGAGAACCCCACAGCTGCACATCTCCCCGAATCCCCACACGAAGACCAATATTCATGCCCTTTTGAAATATCCAAAATACAGAACAAAGGATAGATTCAATTCAGCCCTTTCTTTCCCTTCCCCCTCTTACTATTACCACCCATCTTGTTGGGAAGATTCAAGCAGTAACTTTAGCATGACTCAAAATGAGAAGAAACACAGTGGCTGAAACATTGGGCTCAAACATAAAAAGTTCATATGCGTGCATGGCACAGTGTCAGGTAGTGCTTTGTTCCACTGCACAGAGGGTCACTATGAGTAGGATCCCAGTCAGGGGCACCCAACAACTTGAACTCTGTCTCTGGCCAAAAGGAGCTTGGGCAGCCTGCGAGAGTGTATTAAGCTCTCACTATGTGCCAGATGAGTCAGACACAGCCTTGGCCGGGACAAGCCAAGAGAGGCAGGGACAAACGTGTCTGCCGTGAACAGACACCCAGCGCTATCTGCAAATGTTTCACATCCTGTCCCTGCTGTGGCTGCCGAGGCACACATGGGGGACAGCGGGTGGAGGGGGCCAGTCATCCTATCCAATTCCTGACATCGCAGCCCCCTCCCTCCCGGCTCTGATCTCCATTACATCCTGGAATTGAATGGCCCTATAAAAGTGTCCAGCGTGAAAGACAGATTCAAAAACTGAAGAAACATTAGCCTGATGGAAGTCCTTTAACATCCTCCACCCTCTGTCCTCTGGGCCTTCCCCCTGGCCCTGCCATCCCCCTCCACCCCCACCCCTGTCCTGGGAGAGAATTTATGGGCTGTAAGTCCTGTTTTTCTACATTGATGGAAATCACTGACAAACATTTCCACTGGGCCCAACTCCATCCAAAGAGTCAAATATCCAGGCACCCAGCTGAGCTCCAGCAGCCTGCTTTTATGAAGTCAATCGATGTGCCCTGCAACCGTAAACCATCTTATATTTACTATGACAGCACAGTATTTGAGTTCATAAAAAGATGATTTTTGCCGAACTTTTCTTGCCTGGAAGGCCCTGGCTTCTTTTTATAAGGGGATTGTATATCAGGTACAGATGCAGGGCCTGGAAAGCCAAGTCAGCCAGCTGTTGTTCGTTCACTCTGTTAGGGTGAAGGCATCAAATCAGACCTAAGGAAACCCGACTCGAGATTCCACGGGTTCTCAGGGGTGCACCCTAAGGTAGAGGAATAGGTATCTACCATCTCGTGTGCCACCAAATGAAGACAGAAGAAAGGATTACTGTGTGTATCTGCCCATCCTGCTTCCTCCAGGGACAAGATGTGTGGATCGCTTTGCAAAGGAGGAAAGCCAAGGGCCTCCCACACATTCTCTCAGAACACCAGGAAGGGTGGAACCTCATCTTTGCAGCTTGGCCATGGTAGGGAAAGAAACTGAAGTTGAGTGGAGGGGCAGTGGAGGGATTTGGAAGGCCAGCTGCAAAAGGGGGAGGACAAAGCCTCTGCTCTTCTGGGTGCCCAAAGGGCCAGTATGCACTTGGACCTTAAGTCAGCTGGGACCAGGGGAACTGCAGTAGAATTTTTGGAGGTAATCAAAGAGGCAAATTAAGAAAATGTCAGCCATGTCCAGTTACTCTGTAATGCTCATCTCCAGGTGTTGGGGTACATGGGAGGACCCTGAGGGTGGGAGAATAGGCTGAAGTTTGGCTCAATTGGTACAATGCTGCTCTGCACTCTCTGAGGCCCTGGGTTCAATACCTAGCACAGCAAAATGGGAGAAGGACCTGGCAGCCCACTCTGGAAATAATCCTGAAACAATCAGCCATTGAAAACCCTATGAATAGCAGGGAAGCACTGACAGTGCTGGGCATGAAACCATGTTGGGGAGTGTTTCATTCTGTTGTACACAGGGTTGCTGTGAGTTGACTCCATGGCACCTAACAACAACTCTTCTCTACAGCAATTGGATGGGTTAGAAGTCTGACAGGTTCTTTCAGCTCTGACACTCTCTGATCCTAGGAATCCCTAACTGGATGGAGTGCAGAGGATGGATTAGTCCAGCAAACCATCAAAGCCTGCTCAAAGAACATAGATCCCCAACACTGGGCTGAAAGCTGTTCACTTCCTTTCTATCAATGGAAATTTGTTCCTGGAAATTTGTTCTTTCCTTTCCCCAATATATGTCTTTCTGTACTTTGTTGTTGTTTCTTGTTTGCTTGTTTTTTGGTGGGTTCTTTTTTGTGTGTGTGTGTGATAGGATCTCACTATGTTCCCCAGGGTGGCCTCAATTGACCCTTCTGCCTCAGTCTTCTGAGTAGCTAGGCGCACACCACTAAATACAGCACTCTGTAGCTTTTAAGTGGTAGTAGGTAGCTGTGACAAGGTAACTTAAAAATCACAAAATTGCAACTGTGAACTCTGGTGCTAGGCATATAGTTTTCCTTAATTCATGTTGAATGATTGAGTCAATCTGCTATTACACAATAAAATATTTGGATTAGTTCCATGGGCCAAAAAGCTGAACTGCCTTGCTTTTTAGGAAGCTAAAGAGCTTAGATTACTTGTAGGACGTTTTTAGTGTTAATCCAAGAAAGCAATTTTGCTTCCATCAGCAGCACCTCATGACAGGGGTTAATGATATTTTATATATCCACTGAACTTCCTTCTGCCTGGTCAAGGCAACATGCATTTTCACCCCTGATGTAGAAGAAAATGGACCTTAAGTGTCTTGAAACTTGAAATTCAGTTTTTAAAATGTTCAGGATCTTTTGGGCAGAGATTTAATTTTTCACAGGAAACTATCCAATCTGAGAATACTTTAATATTTGATTTTAGGCGTCTGCATTTATTTTGATTACTTATATTTTAGGACATGTTTTCTATCATCTTATTTGATGTTTTCTATTTATGTTTGCTTGTTTTTTTCTTCTATTGGAGTGATCAATTTTGATTTTGTTTTTCCCTTGTAGTTTAGAAGTTATTTTAGTTAGTGGTTACCTATAAATTATTTTGCATGGTAATTATTTTAAACAAATCCAATGTTAATATTGCAATCTCTTTATCAATACGAAAGTTTAAAATGTTTCAACCCTCTACCTTTCTTGAGTTATAATTGCACAACCAGTACAATTGTATTAATCCAGCTAATGCATTACTTTTTAAAATTAATTTTAAAATCTTTGTTCGTTTAGATATATGCACATTTACCAATTTCTTGGCTCAACACTTTCTTATCATATCATGCTTTTCTTCTGGATCCCATCTTTCTTACTACACGCTATTTAGTAGCTGTTTCAACAAAAGTTAGTGTGCATTAATTATCTCTCGGTTTATCCCAAAGATCTTTATTTTCTCTCCTCTAGAAGTCTTATGAAACACATCTTACATCTAGTCATGGCTGGCAGCTGTAGCCCTGTGGCTTCAGATCCCATCAGATGTCAGAAGCTAAGCAGGGTCAGGCCTGGTTAATACTTGGATGGGAGGCTGCCTGGGAACACTGGATACTATAGGCTTGGGAGAAGGACCTGGCAGCCCACTCCCAAAAATCAATCAGCCGTTGAAAACCCTATGAATAGCAGAGAAGCCTGCTCTGACAATGGTGTTTCACCTGTTGTACATACGGACACTGACTCAATGGCACCTAACAACAATAGATCTAGTCAGTCTATTCTCTGTGTCTCCAGAACACCTCTCTGTCTGTTTGGTAAGTTCCTCATATTTTTCAATTATTAGTATTTTTCTGCTGTTTGGTAAGCTGATCATTTAGTTTTTTGTTCTTACTAGGTTTTCCTGTTATTTTAATTTGCAATTTATGCTGTCCATTGATTTTTTAATTTCAACATCTTATGTTTTCATTTCACATTTTATTTGGTTCTTTTTCAAATCTCTTTTATGCTGCCCCGCCTTTTTGTTATGATTTTCATATTGTATTTCTTTAGCAACTTGAAACAAGCATGTGAATTTCTTTCAGGGTATTATGTTTCTGAGCTCTGTCCTGGGGTTTGCTGGGTCTACTGATTCTCCCTCACGGTTGGTTGCTTTCCTCACGTGACTGGAATTTCTAATTGTGCGCTCAGGTCATCCTCAATTGCGGTGAATCATTCTGGGGAAGTCTCCTGAGAACCAAGTTGTGAAAATCATCCAGAGCGGTTTCGGTTTTCCTTCTGCCAAAGATACCAAGAGTTTCAATGGTCCTGGGACCAGCTCTCAGGTTCGTTTCTCAGATTGTGGTTCTCACACTTCGCAGGAAGTATGAACTCAAGCCACATCCAAACAGCCAGCTCAGACCTGCAGCTTTAATTCCTTGTGGGTGATCTTTTGTTTGGTTTTGTCCAAAAGTCCACAAAGCAGCCTAGGTTCCTTGAAATTCTATTTTGAACCTGGGAAGTGAAGTTTTCTAATCTATGAAGGAACAGGGAGCTTATCAAGGCATTTGGTTTTATTTAGGGACCCTAGTTTTGTCTCCTGGGCTGGGATTTAGCTCAGTTGGTAGAGCACGGCTCTGCAGTCTCTGAGGTCCCAACTTTGATTCCCAGCACCACAAAAAAATGGGAGAAGGACATGGCAACCCACTCCCAAGGCAATCCTGAAAACAATCTGCCATTGAAAACCCTATGAGGGTCGCTATGAGTTGGACACGACTCAACGGCACACAACAACAACAACAACAAAGTTTTGTCTCCTAGGGCAAAGGCAGGCTATTGCCAAATCGTAGACTTCTAACCTTCAGACTCCAGGTATTTCCTGCTACTCATTCTCTGTGGGCTCCTGCAACCTTAGCCTCCACTTACTGTCCAGACAGAGCTCTCTTCTTTCAACTATGGCTGGGTAAACTCGGTTGTATTTTATGTAGCATTCCCATGTGTTTCTGGTCAGTGAGCAAAAGGGGGTTCAGAGCCCAACTTTCCTCAGCTCAGTCCATCTCAGTGCTGGAAACGTTTCTGAGCTAACGGAAGGTTTTAATTATGAGACTATATTGGTACCACGCCACACATACAGAGAAGATACGCACCCAGCATCTACACGCATCACTCTAAGACGCTGCAGATACACAGAACAGCATGAGATGACTGAAGAATGTCATCCAGCACCCCAAACCCCAATGAACCCAACGATCCACCCCTAGTGTCCTCAGGCCAGGCTCCACCAGCTCCTTCCATTCCTATCTGTCCATACAACCTATAATGATTTCCCATGTTCATTTTCACAACAATCAACTTTTGGAACTTTAATACAGAAGATTTGGCCTGTAAATCCAATTTGGTTGTAAATCCAATCTGTTGGAAAGGTAGTAGGGGGATAAGAGGTAGAATAGAACCAAATAGCATGCCCAAAGAATCTCAAAGCTGTGTCCTCTTTGGAGAGGGCTTATCATTAGCACCGGCTGTGACCTCCCTGTTTTCACATTCTCTGTTCAACTATGTCTAAAATGGGTCTTGAGCTATTCCACACTCCGCCCACCTTCCTGCTCACAGAAGCTGTGTCCTTGATGTGTGGGCTGCAAATTCTATTCTGGGAGTCACCATTAATCCCCCTTGGAGTGTGGCATCATGCACAAGACAGAAGTTAGCAGGTTAACAATCAGTTATTCTACCCCACCACCACCAAATCCTCTTATAGCTCAAAAGAGATAAGATCTTCAAGAATTATTGACATATGAATATTCTCACCACATTTGAGAAACTCCAGCTGTTACCCAGGGATGCAAAGTAAAGGAATGATCTCACAGTACAGAAGGTATAAATCAGCAGGCAGTGCTATTAGACACAATGTCCCTTCTCTATGATACTTCATTTTCTGTCCCAAATGACTGGACATTTCCTGCTCCAACTTAACTACTCCAAAAATCATTTCTTGTTATTTGCCTTAAAATGATATAAACATCGGAAGCTTGTTTCCAATACATTTTTTTTCATGATAAAGATAGCATCACATTATAAGTGAGTTTGGAAAGAAGAAAAAGAAATCATCACTCATCTATAATTCTAGCTTGCTACATTTTAATATATTTATTCCAATTTCTTTCTATTTTTGCCTAATGACTTCTACGTACACCCAATTACAATTATAATGTCCATGTGTTTTTCATATATTTACAAAGGTCTTAGGTTCCTAAGCATCCCCCTCTCTTTTTTTAATCAGAACAACTCTAATTAGAGCAAGGTAAAATATTTGGCCATATTTAACAGAAGGGGAAACTGAGGCACATGTATTTGGTAATGAGTTGCTCAGCATCATAGAGAGAGATAAGAAAAGGTTGTTTTTATTCACACTCCTTCTCAGATGTCTGAATCCTAGGAATACACATCTGCTGCTTCAGCCCACATGAATTCAGGAATGGTGAAACTAGAGCTACACACGGAATTAACGGGAGAAAAGTAGGAGGGAGCGTGGCTTGGTAAAGGAGTGACTCTGAGTCCTATCAATACCTCCCTATCTGGAAGCAGGAAAACCAGTTTTCTCAGGAGGCATACTTCTAAGGGGAATTCCAGAAAAAAGATACCCTCAAAATACTTTGTAACAGCAACAGTGGAATAAGAACAGGACAGCAGCTCAGTGGTCCAGCACTTGCAAAGCATGCAGGCACGAGGCCCTGGGTTCAATCCCCAGTACCACAAAAAAAAAAAAAAAAAAAAAAACCAGGACCAGAGTCCAATGCTATGGAGCACCCCTGGAATCCCAGTGACTCAAGAGGCAGAGGCAGGAGGATGGCAAGTTTGAGGCCAGAGGCAGCCCGGGGAATTTAGTGACACCCTGTCTCAAGATAAAAAGCAAAAAATGGGTGGAGAGTGCAGCTCAATGGTAATGTACACTTGCTTTACATATTCAGGGGTCTGGGTTCAATGTCCAGTACCCCAGCCATCCCAAAAAAGAGAGTAGGACTGTGCTGGAGACTTCTGTTTTGATGAACATCACTTATTTGGATCTAAAAATTCTTAGGGTTCTTAAATGCATATCTTTCTATTTTAATATTTTGCATTATTCAGTCAATGCATTCTTTTGTTTTTGTTTTGGCTCTTACCACGAGAGATTCTAATCATTTTTCCCTTAATTATTATTTAATTGCATACAGTATAATGAGTTTCATTATGAGATTTTCATATAGTTGTGCGGGTATAGCTCAAGGGTAGACCGTTTGGCTACATTCTTTAGCAAATGCTCTTTTCAGACTGTAGGAAGGAATCCTTGTTCTGAAGACATTCGAGACAGCGTGAGTTACAAGTTTGCTAACTCCGGTTTGTGTCAGTAGCTAACTGACAACTCTCCCTAACTTTCCTACAGGTCTGCAGCGTCTGAAGAGAGTGATTAATTCCCAAAGGGATCAGGAAGACAAAAGAGAATCCATGCCCAATAGATAATAGACAGAAAGGTGTATGACAAAGCGAGTTGGGTAAAAGGTTAAGAACAGAAATGAGGTAATGGCTGGATGGACAGTCATATAAAGTTACCTTAGCTTTGCCATATGTGGAATTTTTCACAGTAAAAATTTTTTTAGAAAACAATGGGGGAGGGGGACAGAATAGGAAAGGGCTTTTCTGAGTAACAAAACGCCGCTAGACAGATATTTTTTTGGCCCATCTCTTTTCATCTCACCCCTTCCTACGTCATTTTTGCCTCTATGAACCACATGGGGACATCTCCCTGAAGATGTCCAAATACAATCAGAAAGGACTAAGTCAAAACCACTCTTGTGAAAGTGTGAACTGAGCTCAGTGAGGGAAGCTCACTTGTCCCAAATCAACTCATCACATGGCAGGTTCTGGAGCAGAAGTCAGGAGTTCTATCACCCAGATCACAAGGCCCCCAAATGCTTTCCCTTCTCAGGCATAAGCACTTGGATCTCTTTCTTATGAAATCTGGAAAGTCCCGGAACATGATTTTGAAATTTGAAACAGAGGTTCTGAAGGAGTTAAGGCACTGAGGATTTCCCACAGAGAAGGGCCTCGAGGTGGCCAGTGGAGGAGCTGTAAGAGACGCTACAGGGCTTGGAACCCGGGCTTGATAGAGAGCTTGTGACTGAATTGGCTGTTATTGAACATGCTGGCTTCTGTTCACAGAAGCTGGGCTCCCTAGAGATGGGGTCCTGCCAGCGGTTTAACTTGCGAAGGTCATTTCGCCTGCCCTATCCTCAGACCCACGCACTTATTTTACAGGATTAAGGAGATGGGGAATTCAGCAGCTACATTCTGAGTTTGTACCATGTGCAAGGCACTGTGCCAGAAACCACAGGAAAATAAAAAATTGAGCAAAACGCAGACTCCAGCAGCTAAGAACCTGGTTAGGAATATGGGAGACATGAGTAAGTTAAAACTGGGGATACTGAACTAGAGAAAAGAGACAACCCCTTTCCATCGCAAGGTACTGCTTGTCTCAGCTTGATCCCAGTGGGCAGAAAGGGAATTTTTTATATAGTCCTGGAGCCCAGGAGGTCTTGGGAAAACATTACAAGCAGCTCCACTGAAGTTTTTTAACCCTTATATCTGCATTTGGGCTGGGATTTAGCTCAGTTGGTAGAGCGCCGCTCTGCAGTCTCTGAGGTCCCAAGTTCAATTCCCAGCACCACAAAAATGGGAGAAGGATGTGGTAATCCACTCCCACTCCTGAAACAATCTGCCACTGAAAACCCTATGAGGGTCGCTATGAGTCGGACATGACTCGACGGCACCTAACAACCACCACCACCAATATCTCCATTTCAGTCAAAATATTGAACACCCCTGACATCGTTTGCCCTGACCTCCTAAATTACCAAGTTCTTTCGAGTTTTGGCGTTCTTGGTTTTCCGTAACCTCCTTCCTGCCCACATTTATGGTAAGCACTGCCCTCACTTCATGGCGTTACAGTAGTCCTGAGTCTCCTTCAGGTTTTCTCAATACATAAAAATATCTTTCCGTATTCTAATGCCCGCACTCGAGTTTCTTCTAGGGCCCCCTGTCTCCCTTTGTTTTTAAAACTCAGGCTCTATCTATGGTGTCTCCTCTTCCTTCCGAGCAGATCACTCAAGACTGCATTTGTAGTCTTAAGGCTCTGCCTGATGGAGGGTCCCATCTGGGACTCGCCCTCACCCACCCTGTCCTTTCTGTCTATCCAGAACCATCATTTCTTCTCGTTGTCCCTCAGTTTCCTCACTACCATGATGAAAACTAAGGAAGAGTCATTTTTTACTCCTTTTCATTCTCCCAAACCAACCAGACACCACAATCTGATGATTCTTCCTCTCCATGTCTTTCGTGGCCCAGTCTTCATTACCTCTAGCCTGAAGGATTGCAGTCATCTCTTTAGTGGAAGGTCCACTTTTGGTACCCTCTACGTCTCCCCCAACACCTACCCACCTGCTCTGGATTAATTATATGGATTTGAGCCAGGTGTGGTGGTGCACACCTGTAGTCCCAGTGGTTCGGGTGTCGGAGGCAGGAGGATCGCAACTTGGAGACCAGAGGCAGTCTGCGTAACTTAGCGAGACCGTATCTCACAAAGTAAAACAATGGGCTGGGGGGCGCAGCTCAGTGGTCAGCACTTGCAGAGCAGGCAAGCGTGAGGTCCTGGGTTCAACCCCCAGGACCGCAAACAAAACCAAACAAAACAAATATATGGGTCCTCCCCAAATTCCTAAGTGAAAACTCAAACCCCCAATGTGCTACAAGGTCAGGCCTTTGGGAGGTAATTAGATTTAGATGAGGTCAGGGGGTGGAGGGCATGATGGGATTAATGCCCTTAAGGGATACAAAAGCATTTCCTTCCTTCTCTCTGTTGTCTCTGCCGTGTGAAAATACATCAAGAAGACAGCGGCCCACAAACAAGAAGAGTGCCTGTCAGACACCAGAGATTTGGGTACCTTGATCTGTGGCTGCCCAGCTTCTACAACTTGTGAAGGAATCAAGGTTGTTTTTAAACCACCCCCCCCCCCAGGCCCTGGTCTATGGTATTTCTGCACTAGAAGCCCAAGTGGACAGTCTTCTTGGTGCAGCTTCCCATCCCACTATTTCCTCCCCTATCCAACATCTCCCCAGTTAATTCAGTCCATACCCACTTCTGCCTGCAGCCGTAGCCCTGTGGCATCCAATCCTGTCAGATCTCGGAAGCCAAGCAGGGTCAAGCCTGGTTAGTACTTGGATGGGAGACCACCTGGGAACACCAGGTGCTATAGGCCTGGGAGAAGGACCTGGCAACCCCCTCCCAAAAATCAATCCCCCATTGAAAACCCTATGAACAGCAGAGAAGCACTGACAACAGTGTTTCTCCTGTTGTACACAGGATTGCTATGAGTCAGATACCGACTCTACCTCACCTAACAACAACAACAACAAATACCCACTTCTGAATCAATCCTCCTCAAATATTTAAGGGCATATATCATTATCCTGCTCACAGACTTTCCCTGTTTCCATAGGGGAAAAACACTCTAAAAATTTAAAACTGATTTCCACAATAAGGTTCTAATTTTTCTTCCTCATTTTCTTTTGAAATATTCTGAGACAAAATATCCACATTTTGTCTCAATAAGGTTCTAATTTTTCTTTCTCATTTTCTCTGAGACAAAATACCTATTGGATATCCATCAAATTAACCATTTTGCTGCCACCACTCTGCACTTTGCAGTTACTTCTACCTAGAATTTCTTACCAATGTCTACTTAATTCTAATTTTCACCCATTTTTATAATCCCATCTCTTTCAGGTTTTCCCCAAAATGCTCAAGGATTTCCTCAACTCTCTCAGTTCTGAAATTCAAACTATTTATGACCTGCACACGTTGCTTGACATTGCACATGCTATGCCTACACTGAGAGTCTTTATTGGTTCCTCCATAAATTATGATCTCCCATACTGTGGAAAAAAGAAAATATGCCTTTAAGAGATGAGAGAAAAGAAGAAAGGAAGGAAGGAAGAGGAAAGAAAGAGAGAAAGGAAGGAAGGAAGGAAGGAAGGAAGGAGGGAAGAAAGGAGGGAAGAAAGAAAGAAAGAAAGAAAGAAAGAAAGAAAGAGGGAAAGGAAAGGAAGGAAGAGAAGAGAAAAATAGAGAAAAAGCTCATCGTGGTGGTGCAGGCCATGTAATACCAGCACTCAGAAGGCTGAGGCAGGAAGCTATCACATTGGAAGCCAGCTTGTGGGGTTACACAGCAAAACCTCCATCAAAATAAAGAAAGAAAAGAAAAGAAAGGAAAGGCTTCAAAAAAGAAAGTCGGATAATGATCCTTGAGGTTAAAAAGGAATGAAATCCTCAGCCTCTGTTTTGATTTCGTAATCCTCCAAATGTATAAGACATTGCAAATGGAACTTTATTGTCTAGATAAAAACAGAAATATTCTTAGAACACAGTGGCACACGCCGGTAATCCCAGAGGCTCGGGAGGTGGAGGCAGGAGGATCCCAAGTTCCAGACCAGAGGCAGTCTGTGTAACTTAGCGAGACCCTGTCTCAAAAAGTAAAAAAATGGTCTGGGGGCGCAGCTCAGTGGTCCAGCACTTGTAGAGCATGCAAGCGTGAGGCCCTGGGTCCAACCCCCAATACCACACACACAAAAAAAAAAAAAAAAAAAGAAAGAAAAGAAATATTCTTAGAAGAAGGAACCACAGACACTCTGGACTCATCCGTCTGGATCTAGTTGATTCTAGTTCTGATGGGGGAGTTTTGCTCTTTCATTGTTTTCTAATTGTGAAGACTTAGAGGAAAAAATGGAAAAAATAAAATAAAAAGAAACAAAGAAAAAAAACTTTTTCAGCATAACTCTCTTACACTATCGGGCCATTGAGAGATGTTTAGCTCCTTCTGCATCTGTTTAAGAGAGTCCCAGGCAGCACAGAACCATACAAAAAAAGTTAGCCAGGAAAACACCAATAGAAGCAAAGAGGTGAGGGAAATGTTATTGGAAAAGAATGAGCTGAAAATGGGCTGCTTGCTGGAATGAGGACCAAGAGCCCAGCAGGTTTAATAGTCTCAAAGCATCCACTGTTAGCATGACACATCATTCCCTTCCATGCTGGGGAGCAAACAGAGGCTCCAGGTGGATTGGCAAAGCTAGAAAATTTCCCAGGGAAGTGTCATGGGAAAGCCCTTCCTGGCTGTGGGTAACCTATTCCCAGCAAGGTTCTCCAGGAAACAGATAAAGGCCTCACCACTCATAAGATGGTTCACAAACTAGCAGCATCCAGCATCAGCATCACCTGGGAGCTTGTTAGAGATGCGAATGCTCAGGCCTCCCGGTGAGCCTCCTGAATCAGCATCTCTGGGCCTGAGGCCCAGACACTTGTGTTTTAATGAGTTCTCCAGGTGACTGAGTGCTTAGCAAATGGTGGTGCTGATGTACGAACAGTTGCTACATAGCCAGGGACTCCAGAACTTAGCAAATTCAAATAACAAGCTCTGATTACCTCACACTATGGCGGAGGTTCGGGAGGCCTGGAGGAGCTGGGGAGGGTGGTTCTGACTTGGGGCATCTCTTGAGATTCCATTCCAGTGGTTTGCAGGGGCTGCAGTCACCTGGAAGCTAGCTCCACCAGACTCCACTGGACTCCGCCCGTGGCTCCCACACATGGCTGCTGGGAGGAGGCTTCAGTTGCCAGCCATGTGGCCCTCTTCCCAGCCCTGCTCACAAAACATGGCAGCTCGTTTCCCCCGCTCCAGTCACCTAAAACAGAAGCCTGCTCAAGACCCAAAGCTTCTCCTATCAGCCATCCCTGGAAGTAAGCATTCCATCACTCCTGCTATGTTGTGTTTGTTATAAGCACGTTGCTAGGTCCAGCCCATACTTAAGAAGAAGAAGATTAAGCCCCACCTCTTGAAGGAAGGCCTGCAGCCATAGCCCTGTGGCATCCGATCCCATCAGATCTCTGAAGCTAAGCAGGGTCAGCCCTGGCTAGTACTTGGATGGGAGACCGCCTGGGAACACCAGGTGCTGTAGGCTTGAGAGACAGACCTGGCAACCTACTCCCAAAAATCAATCTGCGATTGAAAACCCTATGAACAGCAGAGAAGCACTGACAGTAGTGGTTCCCCTGTTGTATGTAGGGTCACTATGAGTCGGATACCGACTCGACGGCACCTAACAACACAATAACAACTTGAAGGAAGGAGCATCAATGCCTTTATAGGCATATCTTCAAAACCACCACTGCAGTGTTGGATATGTCCAAAACTTCTAATAGCACATAGAACCTCAGGCATCCCATTTTAATGAACATTTCCCCTCCATGGGAGATCAAGAGACATCCTAAGAATTACTTCACTATTCCTAGAGAAAGCAACTAGTCTGAAGGACTATTTTTTTTGACAGTGAACTGATTGGTGCAATTAATAACAATTTTCAGGTCCAGCATTGATGTTAGAATAGGCATCTGTTTGGTAAGACGGCCTATTCATCACGGTATTAATTCATGAAGCTCTGGTTTCCATGACTTCTTAGGCTGCTGGCCCGGCCTGGGTGATATTGTACCAATCCCCAGTCCTCTCAGCTGCTACTGATCCTCAGCTTGCAATGTGTCCGTGGAGTTTCTTTCCAGCTGTCTCACCAGAGAAGGGTCGGCTTTCCCAACTGCTTTGGCTCTGCAGAGCCTTTAGGTCTGGAGAGGACACCAGCAAATCTCCCTGCTCCTCTGGGGGAAGAGGCAGCCTAGGAGACTGAGGGTCCTCATAACCACAGTGATCCCCACACACTTTCCTTCGTTCATATTTACTCAGCCCAGCACTGAATTTGTACAGAACAGGGCAATTTCAGGCTTGGAGGGAACCAAAAGAAACCACCAGATTTGACATTCTCATTTGGAAGACGAAAAACTTCACTGAGAGAGAGATCAGGTGCTTTGTGCAATTTCACTAATATAAGACACAATCAGGCCTTTGGAGAAAGCACTTGACTACCATAATCAATAATACTGCCATTTGCAGCATGTTCAGGCATGCCTCAACGTCCATGTTGAATGGCTATACCAAGGAACCCAAGAAATTTTCTTGATGGCTTTTACTATATACCTGTTGTTGTTGTTAGATGCCGTCAAGTCGGTATCCAACTCATAGCGACCCTCATAGGGTTTTCAATGGCCTACTGTTTTGGGATTGCCTTGGGAGTGGATTGCCAGGTCCTTCTCTCATTTTTGTGGTGCTGGGAATTGAACTCAGGACCTCAGGAACTGCAGCACAGGCTCTACCAACTGAGCTAAATCCCAGCCCCACTATATACCTACATAGCCAAAATAATATATACAGACACTCCATAACTTATGATGGGGTTACATCCTGATAGATCCACCATAAATCGAAAACATTAAAAATCAATAATGCATTTAATACACCTAATTTACTGGATATCCCAACTTGGCCTGTTGTTGTTAGGTGCCATCGAGTCGGTCCAACTCAATAGCAGCCCTATATACAACAGATGAAACACTCTCCAACACTGTACCATGCCCGGCACTATGCCAGTGTTTCTCTGCTATTCATAGGGTTTTCGATAACGGATTATTTTGGTAGTGGGCTGCCAGGTCCTTCTCCCAAGCCTGCATCACCTAGTGTTCCCAAGCAGTTTCCCATCCAAGGACTAAACAGGCTCGACTCTGCTTAGCGTCTGAGATCAGGTGAAATCAGATGCCAGGGTGGTACACCTATAGGCCAGCTTAGCCTAGCCTAACCTTAAATACTCAAGATACTTACATTAGCATCAGTTGAGTTAAATCATCTAAATCCAAGCCCATTTTACAATAAAGTGTTGACTATGTCATGAGCACACAGATGGGCATTTTGTGCACATAACAGACTATGAAAACACACAAGAAAATATCCAAAAACTTTATAGAGTCTTGGTTATCTTCCCCACATGATCATGGGGCTATTGGGAGTTACTGCTGCCCAATTTTGCAAGAAAGGATAGTCTTGCTTATCTGTATGTTGGGGAAATATCCAAATCCACAGTTAATTCTAACTATGGCTTCTCCTGAATGCACACTGCTTTTGCACCACTGCAACAAGAGAAATCTCAAGCTGAACCATCATAAGTCTGGGGACTATCTGTGCATGTATAGACATTTTGAGAACTCTTTCACCATACACCCCCATATGCATATTATGTGGTGAAAGAGTTCTCAGAAAACTGCTCATCTAGAATCCAGTCAAATGCATTCTCTCACAATACCAGTGAGAATTTGATGCAACTTTTCGAAAGGGCAATTTTGCAATATCAGCCAAAAATCTTAAAACAATATATGTATAATTTTACTCAACTATTTTTCTTCCGAGATTTTATCCTAAGAAAGTAATCATGGGCAAACATTGATTCAGTTACAAAGAGTCCACAATCATTTTATTTATCTTAGTGAAATACTGGAATCAAGTTAAATATTGAACAAAAGGATTGCTCAACTGATGTGTGGCACATCCAGGCAAAAGAAGGTATGCAGTCTTCATTTTTTTAAATAAATCTTTAAGATCTATTTAAAAACTAAGGCTTCCATAATGGTATTTGAAGATTTACTCAACCCCAACTGGAGCCTGTGCCCCTTGGTCTCTCTTTCTGTGCATACTGCAGTGCTCAGTATAGGAAAAAGACTTAGGCATATTTAATGAGTGACAATTAGATTCTTAGTGTGACCAGATGGACCCTCTTACTGAGTAAGAGGAATGACAAAGGCCATGTCAATATAAACAATTGATTTTGAATTGATTGATTTTGAATTGCAACTGATTTTGAATTGCTTCATGTATTAAAAGTAGACATTGACTTTCCATTACTGTTTTTGTTGTTGTTAGGTGCTGTCGAGTCAGATCCACTTTATAGTGGCCGTATGTATGACAGAATAAAACACTCCCCAACGTTGTGCCATGCCCAACACTACGTCAGTGCTTCTCTGCTATTCATAGGGTTTTCAATGGCTGATGGTTTCGGGAGTGGGCTGCCAGCACCTTCTCCCCTTTTTGTGGTGCTATAGAGATCAAACCCAAGGCCTCAGAGAGCACAGAACAGCAGTCTACCAATGGAGCTCAGCCCCAGATTTGTCATTTGTATGAAATGTTCAAAATATACAAGCAATCTGTAGCTGTCTGTTGTCTAAATATCTAGAAAAAACATTTTGTTATTAGACAAGATGAACATTTTTGACCCAATCACACAATTGTGTTTTTAAATATTCAGATAGCTAGCATTATATATCTTTTGTTAGATAAATCAAACATTCATATAATTGGACACACTTTTCCATTCAAATAAAATTTTTCATCTCTGTTATTCCCACACCATAAAAACATGCAAACTCTATCATATTTCTACCTGTGCAATACTGCAGGGAACATAACCATTTTGGAAATCAATTTAGCAGTATGTATCAAATTTTCTTAGCCTTTGACCTCGTGATTCTATTTCTGGAAATACATTCTAAACAACTCTTACCCAATAGTAGAAATAGCATTACAAAGATTTTCATCAAAGGTACTATTCATAACGGCCCCAAATCAAAAAGTACACTAAAAGCAAAATAAGTAAATGATGATATAAGCTTAAAAGGGAGATTTAGAACTCATCATAATATTTATAAAAGACCTACCAGTGTAGTTAGAAAATGCTTATGCTACACTGCTTAATGATAAAAATCAGTATAAGTAATATCTATGGCATAGTCCTGATTAGGTTAAAAACAACACACATTCAACATGTGATACATAGTTAAATGCCTGGGAGGAAATGCATCAAACTGGTTATAAGGGTGTTGCAAGGGTTTTTTGGTTGTGGTTGTTGTTTGTTTGACTGTTCTACTATCCATTTTCTGTAACAGGGGAGCAAATATAGTCCAGTTGTGTGATAATGCCAGGATATGCCTTCCTAACATCATCATGCCACATAAAATTGCATGAATTAAAAAGAACAGAACCTAACAACAAGGATAGCAAAGTTTTACACACATCAAATTGTTAATAAATCTGTAAGTGCTAAAATAAACTTGGCATTTTACTTTTGAAAAAGCCCTAAGGTACTGTTGTGGAAGTGGACATTGCAAGGGTTGCAGCCTGTGCATGGTTGTGAAGTGGTGGAAAGAAAATAATCTACAATTGGACTTACACTGTATAGCAGCCACGGAGCGGTATGTCTCCTAACACCCACACTGAAGTGCGGTAGCTGGCAGATGGCTGAGGCACATACCTGTATGTCTGTACATTCCTATATGGCTGTGTTCAGCTGAGCAAATTTCCTGCATTCATGTAGTGTTTTCTTATGAATGAACATTTACATAAAAAATGCAAAATTCACACTATGTTTCAACCGTTTCCTAATACACTGGAAGTGCTAGAAAGTGTACACACATTTTAGATGTGATTTATACATTACTCTTCAAAGTTGAATTGAATTACAGTAGCAATGTGTAGTATGACGTTCACTCCAAAGACGCCATTAACTAAAGGAATGCCAGCACCACCATACGACAGGAAGCACAGTCAAAGAAAGTCGTGGCAGCATGGATGCCGTTTGAGGACTGCAAGACCATTTTGAAGTGGCATTTGAAATGCGAAAACGTTGTGTACAATGACAATGGAGGTGTGAGTGTGCAAGAGAACCTCCAACATGTTGTGCTCATTTGTGATAAATTTGAGACACATGGCACTGTGTGTGAAGTGCCCCAGGGGAGATCCAGGAGGCCTTGGGCAGCAACCAGTCCTGCATCTTCTACTGTGGTGACCACACTGAGCCCCTCTTGTAATTGCAAAAGTCAAATGTGACTTGTATTCATCTTTTGTTTTTGTTATGTATTGAGTATCGCAATTTTAATACAGTGTTTTTTTTCCTATCTTAACATGTGCATATGGAAGAAGGACGTGGCAACCCACTCCCAAGGCAATCCCAAAACAGTCAGCCATTGAAAACCCTATGAGGGTGGCTCTGAGTCAGATACCGACTCGACGGCACCTAACAACAACAACAACAACACGTGCACACTTTTTTCATACCCCCTATATTCATCTCATTGGAACAAATTCACAGTTTCTAAACAGGCATTACAGGAGAACAGACTTAACTTCCTAATAAATACATAAACTTTAATATGAGCTAATAAAGTAATACTTTTAAAGCTGTTCACATACATTATAATGTATCAAAAACAGCCAGTAACATGAATGAAGTATCTGTTTAGCAAGGAGCTGGCAGAGCAAGCAATGGCCTAACTAAATTTTTCACTATCCAAATAAGTTATTATTATATAATCATTTGGAGAATTTATCCTAAAAATATTATCTGATGACTAGAATAGCTACACAACTGTTTTAATAAACTTTGGTCTATCAGATAAACATTGGACTAAGTGGCCCTGAGGCCATTTCTAATGCTAATAATGAGATTTGATGATAGTGTACTTTTTTCTTAACAATAAGGCATTTTATTTTTAGATAGAAATAAGTAGCTCAGTTCCCAGAGGGCTTAGCATTAGTCCAAACTCTGTGATTTTTAAACAGGAGTTAAATACAATAAAAGGAAACTCACACTTCTCTGAGCCTAAATCTCTCTAATGTACCAGATAAAAAGTTTAAAATGTATTTTACTGTCTGTTTCAGTTGTTTCTAAAAGCTCTGCTACAAGGATGTGAAACACCTCTCATTTCTACCATGTTTTAAGGGGCATGTGCTGTTAAACAGTTTAAATCACTCTCTTCTGGTCATGGAAGACACCTACCTATTTTGCTGAACTACTATCTTGGCATTTCTGTGCCAATAAAACCTAAGCCACAGACTCCTACTTTTTATGGTCGGAATGTTACCTGAGAAGAGTGTGAAGTTTTCCTCTCGTCTTAAAACTACCTTGACTTAAATAAACAAATACAAAACGGCCTTCCCTGGGAGACAGTTTGTCCAACTAAACACTTCCTTTTTTCCCTGATGGATGTTATAAAAGGGGAAACAACTCGTTTGGCAAAGCATAGTACGTCATCACTCAAATCTGAGTTCAATAGTTCAAACTTTTAAAGGCCTTGGGGAGGAAGAAAAAGAACTTTCTGTTTTCAAGGTAAATGATTTTGCCTGGGCTTTCGGAACTGAGCTAGCCTATTCTACAAAATTCTGATAAGAGACATACATAAAAGGCAGACACCCAAATCAATATACTGAAGTTGTTTAAATATCCAGGGGTCATATTTTAGAACTTCTTGCGTTGAAGGGCAGTGATTTTGCCCACATCTCTAAAATTCTGCTAGCATATTATGATAACGAGTATGTATAAATAAGAAATCTAAATCAATGGACTAAGAAATCAAAATCAATGTACTACTCATTAGGCTGTCTAAATGAACCCTTATTCACTTGCTTTTTTATAAATGAAGAGAAAACATGCCTGTGGATACAATTTATTCACTGGTATAGTTTGCTAAAGGACTAAAGAGTTACACGTGAAAAAAACATTTCATATTCGATTTCTTTCCAAGCATTTCACAAGAATCACCCTGTTACATTTGCACAGCACTACTCTCCCAATTCAGTATATTATCTGATTCATAATTCTCATGCTTTCTCCCCATAAACAAATCAATAACTCTTTAGAAACCTTATTTGAAGTAGTCATGTCTGTCCAAATGCCTTATTTTAAAACTAACACTGTCACCCAACATAATCCTCAGCATGCATAGATTCACGCCTGTACTTCAGTAATGTGCAAGTAGGCTGCAAAATTCCTGAGATTCAGCCATTTGCAAAGTTTGTAGACACTGTTGTTGTTATTAGGTGCCATAGAGTTGGTATCGGGCTCATAGCGACTCTCATAGGGTTGTCAGTGGCTGACTGTTTCAGGATTGCCTTGGGAGTGGATTGCCAGGCCCATCTCCCATTTTTGCGGTGCTGGGAATTGAACTCGGGACCTCAGAGACTGCAGTTCAGCGCTCTACCAACTGAGCTAAATCCCAGCCCTTTTGTAGATGTAGATCATCTGAATGCCTGAGAAGCTGGCACTGCTATTTATTCTCAAGAGCTGGGGGGGAAATGCTTCTTTGCGAAAGAAGGTCCGGCGAACAAAATTACAGTAGAAGCCGAAAAGACAATCAATGAGGTGACACAGAGGCTGACTTTATTTTTATCAGGATATTAGAGAGGGAAAGATTTCATCCACTTATGAGCTTAAATTTAAACTACCCAGCTTTTCACTTCCTAAGTTCTCAGGGTCCATCCCCTCCTCTCTTCCCAACTTCACCATCCTCTCTAAATAAACCTCCATTAATATGTCACTATGTTGCTAAAGGGCTGGGATTTAGCTCAGTTGGTAGAGTGCTGTGCTGCAGTCTCTGAGGACCCAAGTTCAATTCCCAGCACCGCAAAAATGGGAGAAGGACCTGGCAACCCACTCCCAAGGCAATCCCGAAACAGTCAGCCATTGAAAACCCTATGAGGGTCGCTATGAGTCGGATACCGACTCAATGGCACCTAACAACAACAACAACGTATTGCTAAAGGCTCTCTCATAGATTCCTGAGTAGACCAGAAGGGTGCTTACTGTGAAATAAATGAAATATTTCCAATATTCCAACACTCAATCTACAAAGATGCTGTAGAAATAATTGCTAAACTGCACACAGCAACTCTACTTGCTTTAAAGGCTGCTCAGCTTCAAATACCCTCCAAGTTCCTTCTCTATGAACCTCTGTGAGTAGGAAAGAAATGATCACTATCAATTAAATGAGAAATTAGAGACCACACCAGTGTGTATTTGGGCCACACCAACAAACTTGAGTCAGGCAATAAAGGAATAGATTGGGTTGCTTTTTGGTTTATTTTTTTAATATTTATGCATTTATTTATTTATTTATTTTGCGGTACTGGGGGTTGAACCCAGGACCTCGTGCCTGCATGCTTTGCAAGTGCTGGACCACTGAGCTGCACCCCAGCTTTTTTTTCCCCCACTATTTTGAGACAGGGTCTTGCTAAGTTATGCAGACTGCCTCTGGTCTCGAACTTGTGGTCCTCCTGCCTCCACCTCCTGAGCCACTGGGATTACAGGTGTGCGCCACAGCGCCCAGCTGTTTTATTTTGTTTTTAATGTTTTCTCATCATCACCAAAATTTCCAGAGATGAAAAAAGAAAATAAAGGAGCAGGGCAGAGAGAGTGTGAATCGTATCTGATATTTGGTATGCATAGTGAAGAAATAAGAATTTGTCATTGGTGGAGGAATATAGCCAATGGCTGAAAGTTAAAAAACAAAAACTCAATGTTGGTGAAAGAAAACATAAAGGATTTAAATTTCTTCATTTGCTAATGGAACGTTCAATCAGATGTTCAAAGAAATAGAGATTCTTAAAACAAGTTTGTTTTCCT
>VMDO01025408.1:0-28284 GCA_007922755.1 Pedetes capensis
GAGAGAGAGAGAGAGAGAGGGAGAGATTACAAAGCTTGTATACATCTTACATTGAATTAGTTTATGAATTACTATTCATAAACTAATTCATTCATTGAATTAGTTTATGAATGACTATTCATACTTCTAATTGGTTTAACAACTTCTTTTGTGTAGGTAATTCAAAGATAAACTTCAAGTTGAGTCGTTACAGCAGCTGTATTAGTGGAGTTTCAATTAATGAGGGGTTTTCCCCTTTCCCATATATATTACTCATTAGTTTGCAGAGACTCAATGTTTTGTAGCCAGAATGGAAGAAGGTCAAATTCAATGAAAAAACAAAATATTAACTAAACAATAAGGAATTCTGGGAGAATGTGACCCGAAGTTCCCAAAGGCCTCTAGTATTGATGATCCGGTTATGTTTTGATTTATGCAAGCTTGTAATTGCCCTTTTTTTGACCCAAGAGAGGATCGTGTGGGAAGTTTGTCTGTGAGATAGAGCTGAAGCATTGCTCTGCAGAGTGTCTGGAGCCTAAGTATATGCAGTAACCCCCATCCATCCCATGATAAATAGGGAAAAGGCCCACTTTGTTCCAGCTGGAAAGTTGAAGAAGTTGTGAAATTTGTCTACACAGTCTGTGAGGAAAAGACAGTGTGTAGTAATATCACCTAATTGTGAGTATTTTGTCTTCTCTAAACTGAGAAAATTTTATAATTTTATACAAAGTCTAAATAAAATATGATGTTATTTTTGTTGGCAATGTACTATTTATAAGCTGTAAGATATTAACAAAATGAATATTTTTGAGATCTTTAATTTCTACTACCACAAATTTATTTTTGTAAAGGTGAGTAAGCTGATAATTGTTACTATGAGTCAAACTATAAAGAGCATTTTCCCTTGAAAATAAAAAATTAGGTAAAGTAGATTATATGGTAATTTGATTCTCTACTACTGAAGGGCAAGGCAATTTTGGACTGTAGTTGGACTTTAGTTGACATTTAATGTAGTAATGTAAGTTGCTCCACAGCAATATTTACTGTTTGCTAAATTGAACTTGTTTCAAATCCAGAGCTTATCAATAAAATATATTTTATATTTTGAAACAACATGAAATATACTCTGATAAATGTGCATTCAGGGAATTACATCTCTATTGAAAATTCTATACTGATATAATTATGAGAATTCCTCCAGATTATGGAAATAGATATAAAGTCTATTTCTATATCATTAGAATATATAAGATATTAATTTCTTAGGCCTCTATTTTCTAAATATTAATTTATTTTCTCTTTCCACTTTTCTTCATCTATAAAAATTGCATGACATTAATTACTTTTTCATTTAAAACTATTTTTGGAATTGAATGGCTCCATTTGTATGAAATGTCTAGAATAGATGACTCTATAGAGGGAGAAAGTAGACTGGTGACTGCCAGGTATTGAGGGAAGAGGGAGTAAGGAATGATTGCTAATGGATGTGGGATTTCTTTTGGGAGTAATTAAAGTGCTCTGGAACTAGATTGTGGTGATAGTTGTATATTTTGTGAATATTCTGAATTACATACTTTAAAAGACTGAATTCTATAATAAGCAAATTATATCTGAATGTTGTTGTTGTTAGGTGCCATCAAGTCGTGTCCAGCTCATAGCGACCCTCATAGGGTTTTCAGTGGCTGATTGTTTCGGGGATTGCCTCAGGAGTGGATTGCCATGTCCTTCTCCCATTTTTGCAGTGCTGGGAATCGAACCCAGGACCTCAGAGACTGCAGAGCAGTGCTCTACCAACTGAGCTAAATCCCAGCCCTTATATCTGAGTAGGTTGCTATAAAATACTAGATGTGAAGGCTGCACAGTGGGAAATTCTCTCTATATTCTAAAGTTAAACTCATGTAAAGGGATCAATGAACTTTAATTTGTTCTGTAATTCAAATATGTTCTTTTCATTTTCATTGGTTCTAATAATCTTTGATTAGAGAACTTTGGCTCAAAAAAGCCTGCCCATGAAAAATCTTTTTGTAATTATGTATCAAAGAACCCCAATATGAAAAACCTTTTTATAATATATACTATTCTTATAGTAAAGTCTACTTAGGAAAACTAAAATGTTTTTCTTGTGAAGCAATCTACTTTTCAATTATATCAATTCATGCTATTCATCTATTGAAAGTTCAAGTGACGTATGTTATGAAAGTAAAACATACAAAATGCAAAACTCTCTAATGTGTATATTTTAGTTCTCAGAAATCAATATTTTATGTTAAAGCTCTAGGTGTATGAAAGTTTCTAAGAACAATTTTTGATTTAGGCAGAGGAAATGAAAATTCACTTATAAAATTAAGCATCTTTTCAGTAGGATAACCATTACAATTTGTGATAATAGATTTTTTAAAGTAAAAGTTATATTTATTAAAGAAAAAACATAGACTTTGTCCATCCCAAGATGATACTCTTGGTAAAATCTCTTTTATTAAGTTATTTTGTTTTAAATAAATATTTGCTAGGAAAGAAAATAAAACAGAATCATTCCCGACTCACTGAAATTTTTCTCCATACTTTTTAACAGGATAGGAAGTTTTTGATTATATACCTCTGTCATTAATTATTTACTTAAATATTTTAAACTAATTTTATGGAAAATATATTTTTGAAAGCTTTATTTTACTATGTATACATTACAATACTTCTATTAAACATTTAAGAATCTGGAGAAAAATTTAATAGTGAAAAATCTTATGTAAAAAATAATACAGGTGTTATCATGAGCATATAAAAGGGATAGATATTTCATATTCTAATAGGCATCTTTTTATCAGAGGATTATTTATGCATATTTTCCATATAGATCCTGGAGCATAACTAGTTCATAAGCTGATACAACAGATCTGCTGTAAACGATATCTTAGGGCATTTATTCACCAGTATTAGAAGAAATTGATTTTAGAACATTATTATTAATACCAGTATTATGAACCCTGATAATGTCATTATTACAAGGTATTTATGTGTTTGTCAGGATATTACCAGTTTTGTTTAATGGAGTACCTCTATTATGTTCACAGCCAGAAACATCTATATCTAAATATTTTAAAATATTTTATTTAAATTGACTGAATATTTTAAAATTTTCAGTCCTCAACTTTTTAGTATTGTATTATGTGAAGCTTAGTGGTAAATCCAGTGATTTTAAAAGGAGAATGAATAACAACTTCAAGTTTCACATTCATTTGTAATGTTTTCAGATTTAACTGTGACTCAAAATACAGCTTTGGGAAGAAGTAAACAGTATTGCTAAAAAATATTGCACAAATTAACTAGCACTCAGAATTATTTTTATTTTTATTTTACTTTAAATTTTTTAATAATTTTCAATGTGCAACTTAATGGATCTCCTTATGACATTTCCATACATGCATTTCATTGTACATTGCTCACAGTAACTTCCCCCCTTACCCTCTCATTAGAATTCATTTTATGTGGAGAGCCAACTGGTTTGTATAGAGGAAAAACAGAAGTATGTACTTACTAATCTGATTGATACTAGTACTTACTCTTCAAGAGAAACTTCATATTGAAAGTGTACTAATTTGGGGGCATTGTTCCTGCCTCAGCTGTTCCATCAAAACACATTCTACATGACTGTTGTTAAGCCAACAGAGGACTGGTAGATTCAGGTGCTTTATTTTTTCCCGCAGTAATCTTATTTTATTAGTCACTTTTTGGCGTGCAAGTTCAGTCTTGTTATGGCATTCCCATACATGCATTTCATTGTACCTTGCTCAAGTTCACCTTCCCCATTACCCTCTCATGACCCTATCCCCCATCCCCGCCCTTCCTACTAATGGTCTCCCGTTTGCTTGAATGTCTTGTTTTTGTGTGTATCTATTTATCTATCCATCCATCCATCCCAATTTTGCCTCAAAGGCAAAATATGTGATATTTTCTTTCTTTTTTTCCAATTACTCTCTGTTCTTGCCCTCATACCCTTTTCTTTAGTCCATTATCTTTCCCTACATAGATCCGTTCTACTTTCATGACCCGTATGTTTTAATATTGAATACATATTGAAGTCTAACATCCACACATGAAAGAAAACATGTGATGTTTGTCTTTCTGTGTCTGGCTTATTTCACTTAAAATTATGATCTCTACTTCCATCCATTTACCAGCAAATACCATAATTTTGTCCTTATTTACGACTGAATAAAACTATGGTGTATATATACAACAATTTCCTTATCCACTTATATGTTGATGGACACCTAGGTTGATTACATATCTTGGATATCATGAATAATGCGAAATAAACAATGGATAAGCAGGTATCTCTGTGGTATATTGACTTATATTCCTTCAGGTATATACCCAGGAATTGTACAGCTGGGTCATATGGTAATTCTATTTTTAGTTTTTTAAGGACCTTCCATACTGATTTTCATAGTGGCTGCACCAGTCTTCAATACTACCAGCAGTATTGTAGGGTTCCTTTTTCCCCACATTCTCACCAGCATTTGTTGTTACTTGTTTTATTGATGCTAGCTATTCTGACTGGGGTGAGATGGTATCTCAATCTAGTTTTGATTTGCATTTCTCTGATGGCTAAGGATGTTGAACACTTTTTTCATATGGTTGTTGGCTATCTGTATTTCTTCTTTTGGGAAGTCTGTGTTCAATTCTTTTGCCCATTTTTTGATTGGATATTTTGCTTTTTTGGCATTTCATTTCTTGAGCTCTGTATATATTTTAGATATTAATTCCCTGCTTGACATGTAGCTGGCAAAGATTTTGTCCATTCAAAGGTTGTCTCTTCAGTCCGATAATTGTATCCTGTGCTATATAAAAGCTTTTAAATTTCATGCAATCTCATTTGTCAATTATTGCTATTGTTTCCAATTCAGGTGCTTTTAAAGGAACCTAGATCCTTTAGATGGTAAATGAGATAAACTTCAGAGATATTACTTTTTGAATCATCTTCATGGATATAGAAATCTTAGCCATAAAACTATCATGAGGAATAAATCAAAGTAAAAGGCTTTTCAGTAGTCTCAGAAGCTGTCTCAGAAGTTGTCATGGTTGTATATCTTTTGGCATGATTTAAAACCCATTTTCTGTCTTTTTAAGTTCTTTTTAAAGGTAAATAATAGTCCTTATCCTTGTTTTTGTCTTGAGACAGTGACTTGCTATGTACCTTCAGTTGGATTCAAACTCATTTTCTCCTGCCTCAGTCTTCTAAGTGCTGGGTTTACAAGTATGTACGTCCCTGCCTGGCTTCTTTATCTTCTAATGGAGAAGATAAAGCTATAAAAAATGATGGCCTCTAGAGTAGCTTTTATTTTTTCCAATAACTTACAACTTCTCTCTCTTTTTAAAAGTGGTACTGGGGGTTGAACCCAGGGCCTCGCACTTGCATGCTTTGCAAGTGCTGTACCACTGAGGGGCATCCCCAGCCCATTTTTTTACTTGAGACAGGGTCTTGCTAAATTATACAGACTGCCTCTGGTCTCGAACTTGTGATCCTCCTACCTCTGCCTCCCGAGTTGCTGGGATTATAGGCATGCACCACCATGCCCAGCTCAACTTCCAACTTCTTAAAGTGTGATTTCCTGTTTAATTGTATTAAAAGATGTATCATTTTTGGAGTTCCTTCCAAGGAAATAACAAAAGTAAAGAGCTTTCCCTTAACAGATAGTCTTAAAGTTTGAAAATTTTTCCTTATGATAACTTATAGTTTTTATGCTTTATTACTAAAAGTAAAAGTTTTTCAGTAACTAATAAACTGTTGTCATTAGTCAAGCAGAACCAAAAGTAATGTTTTAATATTTAGCATATCACAGTGCTGTGGAAAAATAAATATTTACAGGACTTAAAAGATTAAAAAAATGCCATGAAAGCCATTGCTTTCCTACTCTTCCCCCTATATTCTTGAAAAAGTTTATTTTTCTTTCTAATTCGTCTTAATTTAGAACATGAAACATTAGAATAACAATTTTGAGAATCAATTATTGTCAAGAATTATGCTGGATTTTACATACACTAATTAAACTCTCCCAACAACCTTACTAGGAGGGCTCTACTACTTCTTTTCTACAAACAAGGAAGCTAAGATTCAGAGAGATTTAATAAATAACACATAAACAAGTGGTCAAAGCAGCATTTGAGACTTAAAGCTTGGTACACATTTAAGAGCTACAATGATTACTACCAAAATTTTAAGTTACTTGTAAAGAGCTGAGCAATAAGAAGTTATCAAAATTAAATAATTTGGTATTTAGAGGTATGCAAAATTACCATTTTCCTCATTAAAATGAAAATATAAATCTCATGAATAAATTCTGTTTTTTATTTAAAAATTCCATTATAATTTTACAAAATCATATCATTTTGATAATCATCCTTGCAAATAGCCTGCAAAAATTTTGCTTCCTTCAGGTGTTATTCTGAAAAGTCCAGCATTCTGAAGTGAATGAAGCAGTGAGAATAGAACTAGAAAATGGCAAATTCCTTTGTCTCTACATCTGATGGGTATTGTCTTCCTGAGTCCACACAGCATTATGGTATGTAACAAAAAGCTACACTAAAACATTTTTTTTGTGGGAATTATGGTTAATTATGGAGTTAAAAAACTAACAAATGACTTTATATTATTCCCTATGAGAGAAAATAATTAATTTAAAAATCAGCCAGAATCAAATATAAAGAGGGAAATACAGAAATCTAAAATTATATTCAATTAAAAAATTAAATCATTTCAGTATGAAAATTTTAAGTTATTTTTAAGGGTTAGTTGAAGAAAGTTTTCATGTGATTTAGTAAATGTAATTCACAATAACTGTCCAACATACTTGAAATTTTAGCTTTAATATGATTCTTATAAAAGAGAAAGAAGTGGAAAAAAGAATGCAGGTGATATTAGAAATTTTCTACAAAAAAGTGTAAGGCAATAATGTAAATTTAATCTTACATATAGTTTAAAAATACTTTAAACTCTGATTTCCAGGCCAATGTGATATTAACCAATATTCTACTGGGGGTGAAAGAGAGGTGGTTTTTTTCTTTGGACAATCATCCAAAGACCTCTCTTCCCTTCCCTTCCCTTCCCTTCTCTTCTCTGCTTTCTTCTCTTCTCTTCTCTCTTCTCTTTTTCTTCTTTCCCCTCCTCTCCTCTTTCTTTTCCTTCCTTCCTTCTTTTCTTTCTCTTTCTTTCTTTCTTTCTTTCTTTCTTTCTTTCTTTCTTTTTTCTTTCTCTCTTCTTTTTAAAGCTACATTATTTTACAATAACTTTTCTTCCTATATCAGGCTATTTGGTATTCGTTCAAAAAACAACATTTCATTAGATACTATAAAATTGAAGTGACTATGTGAGCTAATAAAAATTAACCTGTTTTCCAATTTTGGTGGTAGAATCTTGAGGGGAAGTATAAATCTAATCATGTAGTGATTCAGCATCAGGGAAAGCACAGCTAATACTAGGTTCAGACACAGGGCAACTAAGTATTCCTGGGTTCCTTTGGAGCCAATATTTTAGATTCAAACTCAGTAATTCTTCTGAAAGCAGGAAGTAAGTTGGTGTTTGGGAACTTCTGATACTAATAATAATGATATATATATATATATACTTTACATGTGCTTTTAACTACCATATTTTATTTCATGCTTACAATAACCCTTTAAAGTAGGTGAATTTATCACTAGATAAATAAAATAACAAAAAAAGAACTTGTAATTTAAATCAGGGTGCAAGAGACAAAGGAGGATGTTAAGATTTACTTGAGAAGTTCAAACAAAAATTTTCTTTGAAATAACTACATAATTGGTAAAATGTGTCCTATTTTTTTGAGGGTGGGATGATTTATTAATTCATATGGTTTCTAACCTGAGCATACAAAAAGCACGGCAATAAGGGAAATGCAGAAAATACGGAAAATCTTCCTTCCCAAATTCTGAAATATTTAGTGTTACTTAAGGAAAGAGACTGGATTGGCATATGAGCCATTAGCAAGCATTGCCCTTTCTTTCTTTCTTTTTCTTTTCTTTTCATTCTTTCTTTTTTCTTTTCTTTCTTTCCTTCTTTCTCTCTTTCTTTCTTTCTTTCTTTCCCTTTTTCTTTGTTTCTTTGTTTCTTTCTTTCTTTTTGGCAAACATCTTTAGTTTTAGTCATGCTAGACACTTGCAGGGTGACTTGTAAACCAAAGGGGTGAAACCAGAAAAAAATCTTCCAGAATAAGCATTGTCCTTTCTTTTGGCTCCTGACCAACCTCTTTATATCTCTGGAATAGCAGCATTGATCATATATTGCATTCAGTTTACTCTCTGCCCGTCATGTTGGACAGTAACCCTTTGCAATGTAGTAGATATGTTTACTTCTGTTTGTTGAGCATAAAACATATTGAAATTTAAAAACAATTTTGAAATTTTGACTTACCATTTGTTCTTTTTTATGTTGATATAACTAGATATTTTGCCAGAACAAACTGATTATCAGCTATATGACACTGATTTTCAAGAATCACCTTATTGCCAGTATTCTACTGCTCAGTTCCCTCCAGCTTTACGCTCCCAATCTTTACAAAATCATTTCAACATCTATAGCTTGGATCCACAGTATAGTGTTAATGGACCATGTAGATTTGATACCTGTGAATTAAATCAACCCACGTATGTGGTTGCTCACGATGCTGAAGATGGATACCGTGAAATAAGAAGGTCTGGATCAACTTGTTCTTTGCGAACAAAGGGACTAGAAGAACTCTGTGTGGTTTGTGGTGATAAAGCATCAGGATATCATTATAATGCACTTACTTGTGAAGGTTGCAAAGGTAAGGACAAAATAAAACCAAAATCTCAATGCTTCATGAAGAGTTACAGAGTGTTAGGCATGTGAAAATATTCTTACTTTTTGAAATGTGAAAAACAAAACCTGGGAGAGCCATGGCATGTTTAAAGGAATCAATCTGTAGGAGTAAAGAGATGAAAATAAAAACTGAAGTTTTGGTGTGGTTTCTTTTCATTTTTGATGAGGACTTTCACATTTAATATAGAATTCAATGTCTCTGTGTGTGTGTGTGTGTGTGTGTGTGTGTGTGTGTGTGTGTGTGTGTGTGTATGTGTGTGTGTGGTCCTGGGGTTGAACCAGGGGTGTTGCACATACTTTGCAAGTGGTGTACCACTGAGCTGCGCCCCAACCCCTTTTTTATTTTTTATCTTGATACAGGGTCTTGCTAAGTTATTCATGCTGCCCCTGGCAATCTTTTTACTTCAGCCTCCTGAGTTGCTGGTATTACAGGCATGTGCCACAGCACCTGGCAAAATTCAATGTTTGTATAACAGGTTTCCCATATTCCTAGAAGAAGCGATGCTGGGATAGAAAATGACATTTTTAAAAAGATCTGAATGTTAACTATTACATCTTTTTATGTTGTTGTTGTTGTTAGGTGCTGTTGAGTTGGATCTGACTCAGCTGATATAATTTGTGCTTTTGGAGGGAATTTGAATTAAATGACTTTTAAGATTTTTTTGTTTTTTTAAGTGCTTTTTTTGAAAACAAATTGAAGTTCTGAAAGTGAAGTTCAATGTTTACAATGACATTTTCAAAGAATGAAACGGTCTTTGATTTGGTTTTGAAGTCTTGAAGCACTCTTGCTTTTTTTTTTTTTTTTTACAAGGTCTTGCTAAATTGTGCAGGCTGCTTCTGCCCTCAAACTTGCAATCCTTTTATCTCAGTCTCATGAGTCGCTGGGATTACAGGTGTGCAGTAAGATGCCTGGCTCATTTTTTAAATTCACAAGTGTAGAGCTAGGGATATAGTTGAGTGGTAGAGCACTTATTTGCCTAGCATGTCCAGGCCCTGGGTTTGATCCCTAATGCCACACATGTGTGCATGCACACAAACACACACAACCTCAAAGGCATTGTTAGGGTAGGACCTGGAAATGATTAGGAAAATACAGCATAGGTAAACATGTTTGTTAGAGGTTTGGGGTGAAGTTTTATTGTCAGAATCTCACAACTCACTTCTTAAAAAGAATAGTCAATTGAGGACCATGGGACATGAACTGCTTTGTGAATAGTTGGCTAAGTGTTTGCTTACTTTTGAAATGCAGTATCTTGCTGTTAAAAGTAGTTTGAAGAATGAAGTTTAGTTCTGAAAACCCAAGTGGAGATTTTACTTCTTTTGTTGAATCTAAATAATGAAACTGCCATTCTCAATTGCCTACCAAAAGAGAAAATATGGTATAGCTTTAAAGAGAATCACTGACTAAGCTTATCAACCTTACTGGGATGGACAAGGAAGATAGCAGAGATTATTGCATAGAACAAGGAATGAAGGAGGAAATGGGATGAGGGAATGCTATGCATGGACTTAAGAAGTGAAGGAAAAACCCTTTTTCCTCCTGCCAGTCATGACATCTTTAATGTCTCAGACCATATAAACTAGCAACATCTTCTCATCTGGGGAAATTCTACAAAATCGAGATGGACAGAGGAATAAGTCTGGAGGGATATTTTTTCTTTTGTAATTCAGAATTGAAATGTGAAGGGAGAAGCAGAGAGGTTTTTTTTATAGTGATAGAGGGTGTTAGGCAGGAAAAAAGGAAATAAAGGGGCTTTTCCAGCCATATACTTCCCAGCCACCTGAGACAAATGCCTTAACCTGGTGGTCAATACTTCTGTGATAGATAATATCCTTGCAAAGAGCATGGTTGATAGGAGTTAATACCCTTTTTCAGATACCTATTTTTTTTTTTTTTCAGTACTGGGGGTTGAACCCAAGGCCTCGCACTTGCATGCTTTGCAAGTGCTGTACCACTGAGCTGCGCCCTCAGCCCATTTTTTACTTTTTTGAGACAGGGTCTCCCTAAATTACACAGACTGCCTTTAGTGTCAGACTTGTGATCCTCCTGCCTCTTCTTCCTGAGTCGCTGGGATTACAGGTGTGCGCCACCGTGCCTGGCTAAAATAACTTATCTGTAACCTGTAGGACCTTTACAGATGGTCTAAACTGTAACCAGAACTCTGTTTACATATGAAGGCCACAGGTGCCTCTATGTCCAGGTTAGGGAAGGGAATTCTCATTTAAAGCATGACTCCTCCTGTGATAAGGAGAAAGATCTATTTTACAGCCTGTGTAGACCAGCAAAGCCAAGACAAACCTGACACATCTAAAGACAAGATCAAAGAGAGGGGAGGAATATTTGTCGCCTAAATGAGATAGGGACATAAAATCTCCAGAAGTCCCTCCCCTTGATGTTTGTCCAGATAGCACCACCTTCCAAAGATCTCAGCAGAGTCCAGACATCCACAGAAATCCAAAATTCCATAGTTTGCAGCATACAGTCACCTGCAATTTACAGCAATGGTCAGAACCACCTACAGAAGTTTGCAGATGTCTAAAACAGATGTTCAGAGGTGCCTGCAGCCTCCAACTCAGATGCTTAAACACTGCTGTTTCTGGATCTTCACTGCTGGACCTGCCTGCCTTTTCATTTCTATGTCAGAAAGTGTAACTATCTCTCTCTTTATCTATCCTTCTCCTCTCTCCTCACGCTGACCTAAGTCTCCGGCCTGCTCCTCATTTCCTCTCTTCCCACACTGGCCTAAGTCTCTAGCCTGCTCGCCCCAAGCTAGTCTGCCCTGGTTCTCACTCTCTTCTTTTCAATTCTGAATAAATCATCTTCTAAATTCCCTTTAGGGTCTATTTGTAAGTTCATTTGTAAACATGACCAAGGACCAGGGTTTGCTGTCCACTTCTCATATTCCTCTCATGGTGCTGCAGTAACACTGAACCCTGGGCCCAACCTCCCCGTTAACAATAGTTTTATTTTACATAACCACATATTCTTTCAAGGGAACCTTAAGAGATGCTTCATGGGATCTTGGTATTCTATAAAACATAGTTTTAAAAATGCTTTTAGGTTATATACTATATCTATAGTAAAATAGAGGGTTACCTTAATGTGATGGAGCTATTTAGCTTAATTTCCAGATATGATTATTGAAAGGAACAACATTGGAATAGAGAATATCAATTAGGAAAGGATCAGACAGTTTTGCAGATAAAATATACATCAAACCAAACCTTCTTATTGAGAAAAAACATTTTATTGAAATAACTTACTTAACTTGATTACTTTACTATAAAGGTATATGTTAATAAAAATGACAAGTAACTAAAAATGCCTATGTTAAAAATCTGAAAATTTTTGTTATTAGGTTTTTTTCGACGTAGCATCACCAAAAATGCAGTATATAGTTGCAAGAATGGTGGTCATTGTGAAATGGATATGTACATGCGTAGAAAATGCCAAGAGTGCAGATTGAAAAAGTGTAAGGCAGTAGGAATGTTGGCAGAATGTAAGTGCCATTGTGTTTTTGTTTTGTTTTGATCTTTTGTGAGGAACATTTTAAATTTTCTTGCCTTACTGAAAACTTGATACATTCTTAAAGTCCTCATTTTGAACATTTATATATTTGTAAATACCTTGAGTATTTTGTGCTTCATGAATTCTCTTCTCTTATTTGGTCCACATGTGTGGCCTTATCTGTGCAGAATGAAATTCAAATACTTCCTTTTTATAGTTATTACAGATGTGTTAAAATAGATTAAAAGCATATTGGCTTTTGTTTTTTAGAGGTGGCTGTATTATTGACCTATTTCTCCCCGAGCCTCCGTTCAGCATTAGGAGGTGTTTGTAGGTCTGGACTCTGAAACTGATGTCATATATTAATCTAAGAATTGACAAACTCCCTCCCTTTAAATGTACATATACTATTATTAATTTAATCATCTCTACATAGCCATTTAGACTGAATTCAGGGATGTGAGGCCTTAAGGCATGGTAAATCCTCAAGAAGCGTAGGTTGGTAGGAGATGAAAAGAAACAAATTGGCTAAGATGCAGGATGAGGATGGATGATCCAGCAGTATAAATGGATTCTGAGGGAGGAAGAGATAAATTCACTTTCCAGTGTTCAAAAGCGGTGTGTCAAAGAGAGGCTTGATTTACTGACAAGAGTGTCCCCTAAGAGGTGTAATTACAATAGATTGTCCTAGGTAGTGGGCATGTTTAAAGTCAGATGGTTGTAATGCCATGGCTACAGATTACTAGTGAATTAAAATCCTAGCCAAAGTTTTAGGACATAGGGGAGCCTACTCTTTCGGGGAGAGTTGGTGAGATTTAAGAGTTCCTTTAGGTCCCTGGTAAATAGAGTACTGTTCAAAACAAGGTTACACTATCACCGGGAAGCTGAAAGACAATAAAAATAACTAAAATAGAACCAAGCATGTGTATATATTATCTCAATCCTCATTATAATCACAATGAGCAAGCAGTTACTTGTTGTTGTTAGGTGCCGTCGAGTCAGATACCAACTCATAGCGACCCTCATAGGGTTTTCAATGGTTGACTGTTTCGGGATTGCCTTGGGAGTGGGTTGCCAGGTCCTTCCTTCTCCCATTTTTGCAGTGCTGGGAATTGAACTCGGGACCTCAGAGACTGCAGCGCAGCGCTCTACCAACTGAGCTAAATCCCAGCCCAGCAGTTACTATCCCCTTATAATCCCATTTTATAAATGAGGAAAATTAGTCATAAAGAGTCATACAACTAAGTAGAGCCATAATTCAAACTCAGCTTTACTGACCAGTTCCAATGTCTACTATGTTAGCAATTATGCTATGCTATAATCAGAAATATAATGTCACAGTGACCCTTTATGTTATTCAAGATTGGTTCAAAAACAGTGCAGAGCTGATCTTGTGGGTTAAAGACATTAGCACTCCTGCTAAGAAGCACTGGAAAGGTCAGAGACTGTTAAGTGCTGTGGTGCACACCTGTAATCCAGGCAAATTGGGAGGCTGAGGCAGGAGGATTGCAAATTTGAGGCCAGAGGCAGCTTGTGTAACTTAGTGAGACCCTGTCTTAAAATAAAATGCAAAAAAGGGGCTGTAGTTGCAGTTCAGTGGTAGAGTGCCTGCCTAGCATGCATGAAGCCCTGGGTTCAGTCCCAAAGAACACACACACACACACACACACACACACACACACACACAGAGCATATTATTCAGTCTAAGAAAATCTTTAAAATTTTTTCTGTCATATAATGAATGACTGGACTATTTCTCAAAGATGTCTGACATTGACAAATTTAATTGGCCAGAAGTGTTGGAGGATGGAACCCTGTGACTTATTAAGAATCTTCTCACAAGCAGGGTGTGATGGCACACACCTATAATCCCAGTGGCTTTGGAGGCAGAGGCAGGAGGATCACAAGTTTGAAGCCAGTGGTAGCCTGTGAAACTTAGTGAGATCCTATCTCAAAATAAAAAATAAGAAAGTGACTGAGGCTGCAGCTCAGTGGAAGAGCACCTGCCTCGCAGGTGTAGGCTCTGGGATCAACCCCTCAGTGCTGGAAAAAAATTGCCACAGATTAACATTCACCCACTAATCAACTTTCTTTTAGTATGGTTGCTCAGCTAGTTATTACTTTATACCAACAATCTTTTATTTTGTCCTTTTATTTTTTGAGACAAAGTCTTGCTTTATAGGTCAGGTTGGTGTTGAATTTGTCATCTTCCCACCTCACTCTTCCAGGTGCTGAAATTGCAGACCTGTGATACTGCACTCAGTTTATACCAACAGTCTTGAAGTGAATCTATTGCTCCATTTTTGCTATAATCATATATTAAGAGAGCTTGTTAAAGGACATGTTAAATTCCATATGTACTTTGTATAAGATATTGCCTTGACTTGTCATTCTAAGAATCCTAAAACCAAATTGAAACTAATCTGATGCAATTTGTTCTTACTAATTTATCCTGAGTTAATGCTTCTTTTGAGTTCCCCAAAGCAAATTTTTGTGGTGTACAGTTTGTATAAAGTTTATTTTTCTGTTTTTTTAAAAAAATCATTATGAAGTTGTGTTAGCCAGATTTCTATAATTATGACAAAATACCTGATAGAATCAACTTAGAGTTGAAGAGACTGGGCTGGGGAGGTGGCTCAGAGGAAGAGTGCATGCCCAGCTTTCACAAGGCTTTGAGTTAATCCCTCAGATATATATATATATATATATATATATATATATATATATATACACACACACACACATACATATACATACATACATACACATAAATGCACACACATATATACACATAAATGCACACACATATATAAATGTATATATATATGTATGTGTATATATATGTGTGAGAAAAATTAATTTTATATTATGGTTTCAGAGGATTCAGTCCAAGGTTTCTTGGTGCCATCACTTTGAGCCTGAGGCAAGGATGAACTTCATGCTGGAGAACATGTGGTGGAACAAAGTTGCTCATCTCATGGCAGTCAGGAAGGGGAGGGGGAGAGAGAGAAAGAGAAAAAGAGGGGGAGAAAGGGAGAGGAGGAGAGAAAGAGAGGGGGGAAGAGAATGGGGGACAAGTGGGGGGGGGAGAGGGAGAGAGGGAGAGAAGGAGGAGGAGGAGGAGGAGGAAGATGAAAGAAGAAGGAGGAGGAGGAGAAATAATGGTGGTGGAGGAAGAAGACTCCAGTGGAGACAAGATGTACCCTTCAAGGATATGCCTCCAGTGACCCACTTCCCCTAACTAGGCTCTATTTCCTAAAGTCTCCTTCTTCTCCCAATACCCCCCTCCAGTTGGGTGGGAGAAAGCCTTCAACACATGAGCTTTGAGGAGACATTCCAGATTCAAACTATTAGAGAGGTCTTTTGTCTTTTAATGACATTTGTTTCATTGTTTTCCAGTATCATAGACTGCAGTTTTATTTTATTTTATTTTATTTTATTTTATTTTATTTTTTGCAGTACTGGGGGTTGAAGCCAGGGCCTTGCACTTGCGTGCTTTGCAAATGCTGTACCACTGAGCTGCACATCCCTCAACCCAGCCCATTTTTTTAGTTTTTGAGACAGGGTCTCACTAAATTATGCAGACTGCCTCTGGTCTCGAACTTGTGATCCTCCTGCCTCTGCCTCCCGAGTTGCTGGGATTATAGGTGTACGCCACTGTGCCCAGCTTAGACTATAGTTTTAATTCCATACAAACTATGTTTTAAGGTGAAGGAATATAAACTCTTTAAGAATACTTGTTCTTTGATAATTTCTTCACCAACTTAGATGACCATTTAAATTTTTGGTTTCCAAAAAGGAAGATGACTTTTGTTTTCTTCATCTCATTGCCATTACATATATGTACCAAGTTGTGAGTCTCATTAACTCTTGCTTTGAATGATACTTAAAACATGCCCTTTCCTCACATATTATGGACTCCATGATGATATGGCTCCTTTCTTTAAAGGCTATAATTTCTTTTCACACGGAATTTATTCTTGTTAATTAGAAATAGTTCTACAGCTGAAGTTCTTTACCATCATTGCCTCTGGGTAAAATTTTTGTCTGTTCATTTTTCTTCCTTCCATGACTCATTTATCCTCACTTCTCTGCCATTTCTTTTCCTTGTAGGTGACTCTTCGCTCTCCCAATTAAACTGAAACTTCTTTCAAATACACCTCTTTAGTAAGCCTTCTCATAATTAATCTCCTCTGATTCTAATAACTTTGTTATTTCAATTTTGCATTTGTGTTCTAATTATTTTGATATAATTAGATAATATTTTGATTTTACATATACACATATACACGTGTGTATATATACCAGAGTGCTCCTTGGAAGCAAGAATGGCCAGACTGTGTCTTACATATTTTGGACATGTAGTCAGGAGAGAACAATCCCTGGAGAAGGACATCATGTTTGGGAGAGTGGCAGGTCAATGCAAAAGAGGAAAACCCTCCACCAGATGGATTGACACAGTGTCTGCAACAATGGGCTTAAACATAGATAAGATCGTCTGCCTGGCACAGAATCGGCAAGTGTTTCGATCTGCTGTACATAGGGTCGCTATGAGTCGGACTCGACTTGACGGCACCTAACAACAACAACATATATATACTACACACACATGCATGCACACACATACACATATGCTGAGGATTGAGCCCATGACTTCCTGCATGCTAGGAAAATGCTCCGACACTAAGCTATATCCACATTCCTTTTTTATTTTTTCATTTTGAGGTAGAGTCTCAATACATTTCGCAGGCTAGAATCCAACTTGTGGTCCTCCTGCCTCACCCTTCTGAGTAGCTGGAATCATAGGTATGCATCACCACATCTGGTACTTTTAAATGGTTTCATATTTTGATGTATGCTTGTTTCAAAATTAAATTGTTCAGAAAGGGGCTAAACCTTTTGTTTTGTTCCCTACTTCTGCTCCTGATGTAATATTTTTATATAATAGGTATGCTTTAAATACTTATAACAAATTTGAGACATAACAAAAGGTAAATATTAATATTTGGTTTATTTGGGAAATAATTTATGGTAACTGCTAATGTTCAGGAAGAGGTGTCAGTTAAATATTAAAAACTCTATAAAAGCAACAAGCCAAACATAAAACTTATTCACTTAAAAAAGGAATATTGCTTTATTTTGTTTAAAAGGAAAAAAACTGGCTTAGTTTATCTTAAAAATCACAAGATACTCTCTTTCTTGACTGACCTTAGGATATAAAACTCAAGGATAAGTTTGTAGATAAGAGAATTCCATCGCTCTACCAAATATTTTACACTGCTTCCAAGGCATAATTAATAAGGAAATTTCTGATATAAAAATATAAACTCATAATTTGGAGGTGCAAATTGTCTGAGATAACCATATATTTTGAAGTACACAACATAGATATATAAGGAAAAGGGGACAGCAATATGGTAAATTTAACTGGTGTGTACATACATTCCCCCAAAGAAGGGCTCTTTATAAAAAGGCAAGTCTATGATTATGTATAAATACAACATAAGACAATTTTCATCAAATTGTATAGTGTTACTTGCTATATCAAAAACATTTTGTGTGAATTTTATAATATCACAGGTTTGCTCACAGAAATCCAATGTAAATCAAAGAGACTTGGAAAGAACTTTAAGCAGAGAAATATTTTTTATTCTCACATCAAAGTGGAAGAGGAAGGAGCAGACAATAAACTTGTATCATCCACCACCAAATCTGGAAAAGCGGCAAGACTTTTCTTTATATACCATTTCTTATTTCTTTAGCGATATCTTGTTTAATAAATATGCATTATAGTTTGTCCCTTTATTTCATATAGGTTCAGGAAAACATAGAATTAACTCAAGAGGAACATCATCTTATTGATAACATTGTGGCTGCTCATCAAAAATATATCATTCCATTAGAGGGAACAAAGAAATTTGTATGTATTCATTACTACCAAGAAATAATGTACAATTAATTATGTTAGAAAATAAGAGGATAAATTCAAAATTTCAAATTATTCAAAAGGAAATAATATATATATTTTTATGGATGAGCTGCAGGAATATGCCAATCCTCAACGGAGCTTTTTGAGAATCTCAGAGACAGCAGTCTTATATATACGTGATATACGTGGGCTGATAGATTTTACCAAGGGAATCCCAGGTAATTACTATACTTTTGGAAGAAAAATTTAATACTTAAAATCATTTTTACAAAAGTTTCCTCTCAAAGGAAGGAGCCATGGATGGGGGATAAAAACCCTCTATTTTTCTACCAATGTCACTTGTAGTTACAAAAACAGGTTTATTTTGTTTCAGTCAGGTGGGTGAAAATCTAAATATTTAAAAATATAATTTAAATGACTTTGCTTTTTATGAAACATGAAACAAAGAAAATTAATTGTGTAATACTAAAAAAAATCAAGCCACTTTTGTCCAAAACTCAGCTATTTACATGTACAGATAACTCATTATAAAAACAAATTCTTCATGGCTAAATCAACTATGTTTAATTTGTCCTTGTCATAATAAAAATATTATCCAGTTCTTATGAAAGTGCCCCAAAATGTTCCCATGTAGAATCAAGAATTTTATTCAGATTTGAATCTATTTCCCATAATTATTCTGAGGGAAGAGTTAGGACTCATAAATAAATAAATAATTTAAAATATTGACTATTATATCTGTATGTTATCTGTTCATTATCTATTTTTTCATGATCTTTTCTTAAAGGATTTGAAAATTTGACTAATGAAGATCAGACTGCATTACGGAAGGGATCAAAAGCTGAAGTGATGTTCCTTCATGTGGCCCAACTTTATAGTCAGAAAGAATCAGCCTCTGAAAGTAACAAAGGCTTTATTTAACTTTAATGTTAATAGTTATATTAAATTTAGCAATAAATTATATGACATTAAGCTACTTTTTTCTTATTATATTTTTATCTTATGGGTTAGTGTAGGAAGGCTAGATTGCTACTTATAAATAGTTTTCTAATATGGTGGTTTAGCTTTTCTTTTCCTTCAAAGAAAGTCATTCTTTATAGCATCATGGAAAACAGATTTTTGAAGGTCTTCCATACAATACGTTTGTGAAATATGATCTATTGGTCTAGCTTTATGTTTCAGTAATAAAAATCATAAAGATGCCATTTATTAGGAATGTTTCTCATTGAACAGCTACACTGGATTCTGAAAGAGATTGAGCATACTACCTATATAAAGATTAGAAAAATCAGACTTTATATTTTTCTCTTCACTAGGTACTATGAGATTATCAAAACACTCAGCTCATGTAATGAATAGCCATAATCAGAGTGGTGATAAAAATATTGTTTGTTCTATGGAAAAATTTTGCAATGAAAGCTGTACCTCTGCTACTCCAACTGGTAATATTATATAATACAATATATTATATTGGATGAAAAAACTTGACTGGATATGTTTTATTTTTCTCATACAATTTTGAGAAAAATGATAATTGCAATATGTTTAATTCTGCAGTATGTTCTGATGAAAATACATTTTTATATTAATCTGTTTAGGTATCACTGCAGAATTTATTACCTCACTGTTTTACTTCTCCAGAAGAATGAATGGACTTAATATAACTGATATTGAATATGCTCTGCTTGCAGCAACAACTGTGCTTTTTTCAGGTAAAAAACTGTGCAGCAGTAAAAATTTGGATTAAATTTGGCAAGGAAATTCTGAAGTTTGTGGTTGTTAAATTATTAATTTCAGGGAGGAGGATCATGAGAGAGTAAGGGGGAAGTTATGTGAGCAATGTACAATGAAATGCATATATGGAAATGTCATAATGAAACCCATTAAGTTGTCCATTAAAATTTTCTAATAAAACGTTACTAATTTTAGCCAAATGTTCCAATTTTGTTTCATCACAATTTACTTCCTTATGAGAATATTCCTTTAAGCTATGAACATGTTGTAGTTTCTTGCATATTCTCTCCCATTTCTTGCATCTTTTCTCCCATTTCTCTGTTCCACTTCATAGAAAAAAGTTCTTTCAACAGTTCTTTATGCTCATGCCTCAATTTCACTCCTCTTGCTCACATCATAAACTCTCTGCAGTCAGATTTGCTCCATCCTCTCCACTCTTTAGGATTTTGGCATTACTGATTCCAGTGGCGTTGCTGATTCATCTTACTTGATCCATCAGCTACATTTGGCAGAGAAAATCATACACTTTTTCTTAGAACATTTTCATCACTTGGATTCAGTTGATCATTCCTTGACATGTATTTTTTTCACTTCATTTCCACAACACCATTCCCTGTTTAGTAGCTGCTTTTTTGTGTGTGTGTGCCTTCTTTATTCATTCCTTCTTATTTCCTACAATGATAAATGTTAGAGTGTCCCAGGACTCAGTTTTTTATATTGTACTCACTTCCTTCACAATTTTATCCTATCTCATGGCTTTAAAGGCCATATATGTAGTGACCATTCCCAAATTAATATACTAACCTAGAGTGCTCCCCAAAATTCCATTAAAGAGCCTACTCAAGATTTCAACTTGAATATCTAGTAGGCCTTTAGCTGTACCTACTGTGGCATCAGATCCCATAAGATCTCGGAAGCTAAGCAGGGTCTGGCCTGGTTAGTACTTGGATAGGAGACTGCCTGGGAACAGGGGCTGTAGGCTTTGGAGAAAGACCTGGCAATCCACTCCCAAAAATCAATCCGCCATTGAAAACCCTATAAATAGCAGAGAAGCACTGATAATAGTGTTTCACCTGTTGTACATAGGGTTGCTATGAGTCAGACTCTACTTGATGGCATCTAACAACAACAAAAACAATCTAGTAGGCAAATCAAATTTAATGTGCCCAAAGGTGAACTCCTGATCTCCCTCTACCCTAACCTCTGACATTTTACCTCCATCTCTACTAAATATCTGTCATTCAAGGGGCATAGCTAAAACTGTTTGTCATCTTTTACTTCATTCTTTAACATCCATATAAAATATAACAACTCCTGTTGGTTCTACCCTCAAAATATATCTAGAACTTAATCACTTCTTGCTCTCCCTAGTTCTACCACTCTAATCAAAACTACTTTCCCAACTGGCTTTCCTGATTCTGTGCTTGCATATCCAAGGTCTATTCACTATATAGTAGCCAAGGTGATTCTTTAAAAATATAAGTTAGATCATGTCATTTCTCTGCTTATACTCATAAAGGGCTTCCTATTTTATATAGATTAAAGCCAAATTTCTGTTATTGCTTACTATCATCTCTTTTTCTTACTTCACCTCAGCTACAATGTTTTTGGCACAGATGTTCCTTGAAAATTTCAAGCAGGCTTTTCCTATAGATTTATTGTATTTGATAAATCTTTTGCTGGGGATGTTTTCCCCTCTTACAGCCACAGAACCTCCTCCTTCACCATTTTGGATCTCTGCTAAATGTCATTTTACCTCTTTTTAAAATAGCTACCATTTCCCCACCCTTAATTTTGTTCCAAGTTTATTTTTCTCTATAACACATCACTGTCATATTATTTTTTTACTTTTTAAAAGTGCATATATGTGTCCTTCCTCCCTCGCTCCTCCCACACCCAGAATATAAGCTCAACAAGGGAATTTTGCTTGTTATGTTCATCGCTGTATCTTCAGCACAATGTCTGCATGAATGAATGCTGCTTATCCTTTCAGAAATTCTTGACTGGCTCTTATACTACAGCTAGGAACTTAAGAAGCTTTATTTCCTATTGACCTTGGGAAATTTCTTTAGTCTTTTAAAGTTTTAAGTAAGCCCTTGGCTATTATATTCTTAAAAGTACATACTGACCCTTCCCTTCCTATGTATCTTTATGGAAATTATTAAGTTCTCTGCATTTCAAGAAGCTCATCTGAAAATGATGTCAAAAGTAGAACTTAGCTCAGAGTATTGTGAAGATTAAATAAAACAATGCATAGAGGGAAAATACTTAGCAAATATCTGGCATATGTAAAGGTAGCAGTATTATTTTTATTATTTAAAAATGATATTGTTCTCTTCTACTATGTTGTAATATATCTGATGATGTTTTTCAGATCGTCCATGCCTCAGAAATAAACAATATGTGGAAAATTTACAAGAACCAGTTTTACAAATTTTATATAAATACTCAAAAATTTATCATCCAGAAGACCCACAGCATTTTGCTCATCTCATAGGGAGGCTTACTGAACTGAGAACTCTGCATCACAACCACTCAGAAATACTTAACACTTGGAAAACAAAGGACCCCATATTGACTGCTTCATTCTCTGAGAAATGGAATTTGTATTCACAATGCTGAAATTTTAGAATGTTGTGGTTTATCTTAAATTTAAATCTAAATTGAATGACTAATATGAAAAAATGAGGAGTGATTAAAAAATACAGAAAATGCTGCTGCTGAGTGCTATCCAACAGAAATGCAGAGATCTTTAATGCAGGAAGTGATGTATTGAACATTAGTGACATCGTGTGACAAATTTCAATTATGGTTATGATCCTGAGACCAAGGTTCAGAGATCTCAATGGAAATCACCCGGTTCTCTTTGTGCAAAAAAACAAAAAACAAAAAACAAAAAAACACTTTAATCATGATTCAACATCAAGGAGATGTTAATTGTGTTTTTTGACCGTGACAGAATTATGTAAGCTGAGTTTTTACCCGGAAACACTCTGAATATTATAAGGGTTTCTTAGGACATTTAAGAAATTGGAAAATGGCCGGGCGCGGTGGCGCACGCCTGTAATCCCAGTGGCTGGGGAGGCGGAGGCGGGAGGATCTCAAGTACGATACTAGAGGCAGTCTGCGTAATTTAGCGAGACCCTGTCTCAAAAAGTAAAACATGGGCTGGGGGCGCAGCTCAGTGGTCCAGCACTTGCAAAACGTGCAGGCGCGAGGCCCTGGGTTCAACTCCCAGTACCACAAAAACAAAACAAAACAAAATAAAACAACAACAACAACAAAAAAACCAAAACCAACCAACCAAACAAACAAACAAACAACAAAAAAAAACCTGGAAAATGGTTTCATCCTCCATATGACAACTCTTTGTCACATGTTGCTTCTGGTATGGCAATTTCTATTAAATAGGAACATTGCAGTGTTTTCTCAACTACTTTATTCACTGAATCTGACACAGTGCAACTTCTGCCTCTTCCCTAAAGTCAAAACAACCATAGAATGTAAATGTTTTGAATAGATATAGGACATTGATGCAGCCATGACAGTGCAACTAAAGACAGTCATGAAAGAGGACTTCTAGTGCTTCTTCAGAAAGTGGTCACATGGTACACATTGTATAAGTGTGTTTGAAGCTAAGCAGAATGTTTTGATGGGGGTTAGTGGCAATGTGTATTTTACTGTAGTACATTTAAAAAAATTTAAACATTCACCATATTTGTTGATCACACCTTATACTACCATAAAATAGACATTATCAGGGCTCATCAAATTTCATGGAAAATTGGACTATCAGGAGATGGACACCTAGAATTTTCAAGATCGGACTCAAAAGATGCAAAGAAACATGGTGTGGTGACATATGCTTATAATCCTAGCAGTTGGAAGGCTGAGGCAGGAAGACTTATGAGTTTGAGGCCAGCATGGGCTACCTAATGAGATCCTATCTCAAAAAACAGAACAAGAAAAACAAATTTTAAAAAAAGCAAAACAAAAAAGAAGCAATGACTGTTGTTTTTGCATGAAGGAACCCTAAGTGTTCTTATTTGAAGAAACTCCCATTTTTCATTTACCTGAAAATACATAATTTATAAACACGAAAAAAAGGTTAGCTAGTAGAAACAGTTATAATTACAAAAAGGCAGTTTATGACCCTTATCAATTAAGGCCAAGTTGATGGAGTAAGGAGCTAACATTTTAAAACTATACCTATTACAGCATTTTATAAATTATTAAGGGGAGCAAAGTCTTGTTCAACACATCACTTTTTTGTATTTTTTAATTGTACAAATGTTGGGGTTCATTATGACATTTTCATACATGTATATAAGGTCCATTGATTATATTTACCTTTCCTATTACCCACATTTATCCTCCCCACCTGCTGGTCCTCTTCCTATTTCCTACTAGTCCCACTTGACTTTATGCCTTTTTTTTTTTTAAGATTCCACATATAAGATAAAATATGTGATACTTGTCTGAGTCTGGATTCTTTCATTTAACACAATGATCTCCAGTTACATCAATTTTTTTTTTCAAATGGTGGATCCATTTATCTATTGATGGGGACTTAGGGTTATTCCATGACTTGGCTAGAGTGAGTAGGGCCAAAATAAACATGGTTATGCAATTATCTCTACTGTATGCTGCCTTTGATTACATGAGGTATATACTCAGAAGTGTTTGCAGCTATAGCTTCCTAGCATCCAATCCTGCCTGATCTCAGAAGCTAAGCAGGGTTGGCCTTTGATGTCAAAGGACTAAGCAGGTTAGTCCTTTGATGGGAGACAACCTGGGACTACCAAATGTGGTAGGCTAGGGAGAAGGACCTGACAACTGACTCCCCGAACAATTTGCCACTGAAAACCCCATGAATAGCAGACAAGCACTGATAATAGTGGTAGGCATAGCAAAGTGTCAGGGAGTGTTTCCTTATGTTGTACATAGGGTCACTATGAGTTGGACCTGACTTGATGGCATCTAACAATAACAATGCCTGCAGCTGTAGCCCTGTGGCATCTGATCCTGGCAGATCTCAGAAGCTAAGCAGGGTCAGGCCTGGTTAGTACTTGGATGGGAGACTGCCTGGGAACACCAGTGCTGTAGGCTTGGGAGAAGGACTTGGCAACCCATTCCCAAAAATCAATCTGCCATTGAAAACCCTATGAACAGCAGAGAAGCACTGACAATAGTGTTTCCCCTGTTGTATGTAGGATCACTATGAGTTGGATACAGACTTGATGGCACCTAACAACAATAGCAACAGCAATAACAATAAAATATTCAGAAGTAGTATAGTTGGATCATATGATATATCTATTTTTAGTCTTTTGAGAAACCTCTATACTGATTTCCAAAGTGGAGGAACTAATTTACATTTCCACCAGCAATATGTAAATGTTCCTTTTTTCCCAACATCCTCATCAACATTTGTTGTTTTTGTTTTCTTGGTGGTAACAATTCTGACTGGGCTGATATGGAATCTCAATGTAGCCTTGATTTGCATTTACCTGATGGCTACAAAGGTTGAATTTTTTTCATGGATTTATTGTCTATTTGTATTTCTTCATTTGAAAAGTGTCTTTCAGTTCATTTACCCATTTATTCATTGGATTATTAGTTCTTTTAGTGTTTAATTTTTTGATTTCTTTATATATTCTGGCTATAAATCCCCTGGCAGGTGAACAGCTGGCTAAGACTTTTTACCATTCTGTAGGCTGTCTCTTCACTCTTGTAATTGTTTCTTTTGCTGTGCAGAAGCTTTTTAATTTCATACAATCCCATTTGTCAATTCATGTTGCCATTTTATGAGGTATTTGGGTGCTATTCAGAAAGTCATTGCGTATGCTATATCTTGAAGTGTTTCCCATATATTTTCCTCTGTTAGTTTCAAAGTTTTAGGTCTTGCATTAAGGTGTTTGATTCATTCTAAGATAATTTTTGTGCACATCGAGAGCCAGGGATCTAGTTTCTTTCTTCTACATGAGAATATTCAGTTTTCTCAGCATCATTTGTTTAAGTGACCATCTTTTCCCCAATGTATATTTTTGGCAACTTTGTTGAGAGTCAGATGCCTCTAGCTAAGTGGGTTTCTGGGTCATCTATTCTATTCCACTGGTCCACATATATGTTTTAATACTAGCAAAATGCTGTGTTTATTACAACAGCTCTGTAGTATAATTTGAAATCAGGTATTGTGATACCTCTAGCATTGATTGGTCACTTTGGTTAGAATTGCTTTGGCTAGTTAGGATCTTTTGTGCTTCCATATGAACTTTAGAACCATTTTCTTCTGTTTCTGTGAAGAATGTCACTAGAACCCTGGGGGATTGCATAGAATCCACAGGTCACTTTTGGTAATATTAATTCTGCCAATCTATGAACATGAAAGTTCTTTCCATTTTCTTATGCCTTCTTCAATTTATTTCTTAAGTATTTTAAACTTCTCATTGTAGATGTTTTTCATCTCTTTGGTGAGGTTTATTCCTAGGTATTTTACTTATTTGTTTTTGAGGATATAGTGAATGGGATTGTCTTTCTTTTTTTTTTAGCAAGTTTATTATTGGTGTATAGAAAAGCTACCGATTTTCATATATTGATTTTGTATACTACTACTTTGCTGAAAGTCTTTGTCAGATCTAACAGTTTTCTGGTGAGTCTTTAGGGACTTTTAACAATAGGATCATATCATCCGCAAACAGAGATAATTGGACTATTTCCTTTCCTATTTATATTCTTTTTATTTCTCTTGCCTTATTGCTCTGGCTAATATTTCAAGCATTATAGTGACTCATAGTGATGACAATAGACACCATTTGCTCATTCCTGATTTTATAGGGAATGCTTATCAATTTGTGTATGTTGAACCATCCTTCCATTCCTGGAATGAAGATAACTTGACCATGATGTATGATCTTTTAAATTTGTTGTTGAGTTCAATTTGCAAGTATTTTACTGAAGATTTTTGTATCTATATTCACCAAGGATATTGGGCTCTAGTTTCGTGTGTGTGTGTGTGTGTGTGTGTGTGTGTGTGTGTGTCCTTATAAGGTTTTAGTATTAGTGTGATATTGGTTTTGTAGAGTTAGTTCAGTAGTGTTCCTTCCTTTCCTATTTTGTGGAATAATTTGAGGAGCACTGGTGTTAGTTCTTTGATGGTCTGATAGAATTCAGCCATGAATCCAGCCAGTCCTGGCTTTTCTTTCTTGGGAGACTTCTTATTACTGGTTCAATATAATTGCTCATTATTGATCTGTTTTTGCTTTTAAATCTGTATATCCTATTGGCTCAATTTTGTTTGCTTACATGTGTCTAGAAATGCATCTATTTTATCTAGATTTTCCAATTCATTGGAACATAAGTTTTCAAGGTATTCTCTAACGAACCTTTGAATTTTGGTAGTATCTGTGATAATATCCCCCCTTTAATCTCTAATTTTACTGATATGAGTTCTCTCTCTCTCTCTCTCTCTCTCTCTCTCTCTGTGTTAGTTTGGTTAAAGGTTTGTCTGTCTTCTTTAGCCATTCAAAGAGCTAACTGTTCATCTCACTGATCTTTTGTATTGTTCTTTTAGTTTTCATTTTATTAACTTCAGCTCTCATATTTATTATTTCTTTCCTTCTACTGATTTTGGTATTTTCTTTTTCTTGTTTTTCTAGGACCTTGAGGTAAATCATTGGGTTGTTTCAGATCTCTCTGATTTTTTTATATAAGCACTTATGGCTATAAATTTCCCTCTTAGAACTGTTTTCATTGCATCCTGTGTGCTCTCATATGTAATATTTTATTTCCATTTGATTGTAGGACATTTTAAATTTCCCTCCTATTTCTTTGATGACCCTCTGATCATTCAAAAGTGCATTGTTTGGTCTCCATGTGTTTTTGTACTTCCTGTATTTTCTCTTGCTGTTGATTTATAATTTTATTGTATTGTGATCTGATAAAATTTAAGTTTTCTTATATCTGCTAAGAATTGTATTATGTACTAAAATATGATCTTTTTTTTTGAGAAATTTCCATGGGTTGCTGAGAAAAATGTTTGTTACACAGCTGTTGGGATAAACATTCTTTTTTTTTCATTTTTTTATTAGAAATTTTTAATGTACATCATAATGTGATTCATTTTGACATGCTTTTCATTGTGACAATTTTCAGATATGCAATTTGATAAACATTATTCATATAGGTTACCCCTTACCCTCCCCTATGTTTCCCCCCTCCCCCCTTCCCATCTAAGTTTCCCATCCAAGTATTCTCTATCTTTTACTATGTAGTATT
>VMDO01025409.1:0-28277 GCA_007922755.1 Pedetes capensis
CATGAGATAAACATAAAGTACTAATACTACTCCCAGCATATCGAACAATAAATAATAGATTCCCCTGACAGGACTTTGATGACCTGGCAAAGCCCAAGTGCTTTCAGCCCAAATCATATGAAACCATAAATCACCCTTTATTTTATAGAACATTTCAAAATGGATTCCTGCTTTCTACCTTGAAAGTCATTTCATGTGTTATTTATAACTAGTGAAGATCAGAATGGAAAGAAAATTACATAGAACTAGAAAATTTACTATGACTGCTTTTATAAAGAATAACTTTTTTAGTAAAAAACCATAGTACTGGCAAAAACAAACTTGTGAATACAACAAGCTTTTAGAGAGCCACGTCTTTTACTATTTAAACAACCCTATGTAGAGACTTTCTGCACCATCATAAACAAAGCATACACAACTCATGCTGTAACCACTCAAAAAAGATGACATCACAAAATTAGGCAGACACAGAATTTCAACAAGGATTCAAGTAGTTTGGGTGATTCCCACCTTAAATTCTATATTCAAAGTTCATATGTTAAGTCTAGTGTTTAGTGGCTACCTTAAAAAGGGGGAAAAAAAAAACCTGACAAGGACATAGCCTAGAGAACCACCAACACTTACAGAATTATTTTGGTTTAAAATTCACAATTATTTTCACTCACGGACTCCTCACAAAATATCAAACATATTAAAAATATAACTTGAAATATAAGGGATTCCTAATGAAAATATTGTATTTATATATGTATCTTATAATTTTAGAAAAATATGCGAACCCTTAGAATATAAATGGAAAATTTCTGTCATTTTTTAACAATTCCACATAATGCAAGTTGTTAGAAGTGGCTAATAACAAGAACACTGTTCCAGAATTCAGAGTACTGAATTAAAAGCTAAGAGGACTGGTTTTCAGGTATGCCAAGTAGCTGTGGCATCTGGAAATTCACTTTCCCTCTCTGAAATGCAGCTTCCTTATTAGATAAAATTAAGGGCTTAGAATAAGTAACCAAAGGTTGTCTCAAATTCTGAAAGGGAAATGCTAATGCAAACTCAGTACTTTGGGCTATACTCTTGTGCAAATGACTTGAATTTAAAAAGAAAAAATAGGATTCTGAAAAGACAGCAGCCATGTTGCTAAATCTCCCAGAAGACCCTCCATAAAAACAGACAGTGCTAAATCAGGAGTGGTGGCACATGCTTATACTCCCAGCACTTGGGAGGTTGAGGCAGGAGGATCACGAGTTTGAAGCCAGCCTGCACTACACAGTGAGTTCAGGCCAGCCTGGGCTACATAGAGACCCTGTCTCAGAAAAACAAACAGAGCAACCAAGGAACCAAATCCAAAAACGCAGGGGCAACATCTACAGCAAAAGCAGTGAATAAAATATCATCAGGAACCTCAAAGTACAAGTGGGAAAACTGGAATCACCAATAGCTGTAAGGCCCACATGAGATGAGAAAGTGTGCAAAAGGAAATGAAGGGAAGACAAAGAAATGTTTAACAACCCTGAGAGCCAGAAAAAACTCAAATTTCCATCAGGTACTGACTAGAAGGTCTGCGGGTCATTCTGCAAACAGTAGGAAAATGCAAGAGTGGATTATGCAAGTTTCAACTGTGGATGAATGCAAATGAATCCCTGGGAATGCTAGATGAGGTGGGCATGACCTTAGGAAAATTAAAAATAGGATTCCATTTTTTGGCCAAAGCTCTACACTATGGAGTGACTCCTGGGAACCTCCTCCAAATTTATCAGAACAGGGAAAATGAGGGGTGGGAGTGGGGATAAAGAAAGAGAATATCCACACCAAACTGGAAAAGGGTAAGAGCCAGCAGAACAGATCCCAGGTTACATGTTTAATTACTTCATGAAAACAAAAGAGAAATATCTAGAGTAATGAAGTTTGAAAAAGCTACCCTGGCCCATCTTTCCCATTAAAGCCACAGGGAATGCCAGGCATGGTGGGGCATGCCTGTAATCTCAGCATCTGGGAGGCAGAGGCAAGAGGATCCCAAGTTCAAAGCTAGCCTGGGCTATCCAGTGAGTTCCAGTTCTGTCTAGGCTACATAGGAGACCTGATCTCAAAAAAAACAAACAAAAACCCACAGGGAAACTCCCTTGCACTTAAAAATGAGCAAGCCAAGTAAGTCTTGACTGAATTTCATTGAAGAACAATAAAGAAAAAAGAGAATATAGAGCAAACTAACATCCCAACAATGAAAGCGTGTCAGAATGACATCCTCATAAATTCGATGAAAATTTTAACCTAATTGTCATAATGTGATCTAAAAAAATTAAGAAAATGGCAGAAACTGAGAGAACATCAAAAATAAGAATTAGAAAAGCTCAAAAGGGAGGAAATTAGAGAACAGAAACATTTGAAGGACTGAAATGAGTAAAGAAGGAAATTTTTAAGTCATTTCAGAAATGAAAACTAAACTAGAAGCAGCACAAGAGAAAAAAGAAAATGAACTAATTGAACATACAAAGACAGGAACGTGATGAAGGCACTATGGTTGTATTTTAAAAGGACAGAGCTTTTATATTATAGATATATGTTGAAATATTTACAGATAGAAAGATACATCTGGGATTTGCTTCAAAATAATGCAGGGTTGGACAGTGAAATGAGAAAGTAGAGATACAGAAAAAAGTAGCTCTGAGTTAATAACTGTTGAAACTGGGAAGTTGGTACATGGGGATTATTCAATGCTATATCTGAATTTTTGCATAATAAAAAGTTAAAAATAAATAAAATTGAACATCAAATTTCAGAGAATCAATTTCAGAGAATCAATTTCAGAGCCTAAAAACAGTAATTCCCTGAAAAACAGATTTAGTATTGTTATTTTATCTCAATCAGGAAAACTACTATCAACTCAAATTCCCTCAAATGTTTTATTTGTAATGTAAATATTTGCTAAAGAACTTATCCATACCAGGAAATGAAATAAGCAGTCTCCACTACAATTAAATTTTACTTAATTTTCTTAATACTAATATTTCTGTTATATCAATTTAAGTGAACAAGATGATCTTTACAGAGCAAAGAATACCTTAGCCCAGCTCTCTTCAAACTTAACAAAATATTTAACTTGTGACAAGGAAAATAAGGCTTCTTTGTTCAGTTCATATTTTACTTATGTGCCCCAGAATAAAAATGACCTTTATTGTATGACTTATAAAACTATGAGTCTACAACAGATAAAACAGACTCAAAGAATGTTATAAAGTCTCACAAAACATAACCTTCCCCCTCACATGAAATCCTTTTTCTAAGAAATAGAGAAAAAAAACTTATGAGCTGGACTAGGAAGAGAGTCTGTGATAGAATACTGCAATCAATCAATCAATCAATAAATAAATAAATAAATATCAAAAGCTTATGAGCATTATAAACTAAATTTCCAAGTACAAGTTGTGTAACCCTTATCTGAAACACCTGAAATCAGAAGAGTTTCAGACTTGGGATTTTTTTTTCATATTTTGGAATATTTGCATATACATAAGGAGACAACTTGGATATAAGATGTTGTTGTTGTTGTTAGGTGCCCTCAAGTCGGTATCCCACTCATAGCGACCCTCTGTACAACAGGGGAAACACTATTGTCAGTGCTTCTCTGCTGTTCATAGGGTTTTCAATGGCAGATTGCTTTTTGGGAGGGGTTGCCAGGTCCTTCTCCCAAGCCTACAGCTTCTGGTGTTCCCAGGCGGTCTCCCATCCAGGTACTAACCAGGCCCGACCCTGCTTAGCTTCCGAGATCTGATGGGATCAGATGCCACAGGGCTATGGCTGCAGGCCTGAATATAAGAACCAAGTCTAAATACAGAATTAATTTATGTTCCATAGAGCACCCCATATGGATAGCCTGAAGGCAATTTGACATAATGTTTTAGTGAGCCTGCGTTTTGACTGTGACCCACCACATGAGTCATGGGCTTCTGCACTTGAGCTGCCATGTTGACACTCAAAAAAGCTTGGGATTTTGGAGACTTTAGGATTTCCAATTTTCAGACCAGGGATCCTCAACTTGTACCCATAAATTTGTTCTAATTATACAACATTCCTTTAAGGTACACACACTTCAAAGTGAATCTTAAATGTAATTTCATTGTGTATTTAAGGGAAAACTGGCTATATATCATTGAGAAAACACGGAAGACAATTATTGTATCTTTTTCATTTAAAAGGATGAACAATGATTACACTGACTTTATTAAAATAAAACAGGCTAGGCATGGTGGGGCAGGCCTGCAATCCCAGCACTGAGGCCGCAGAGACAGGAGGATCTTGAGTTTGAAGCCAGCCTGTGCTACACAGAGAGACTCTGTCTCAAAAAATTAAGGACGGGGAAGGAGGTAGTTTAGTGGTAGAGCATTGCCTCACATGTTCAAACCCTGAGTTCAATTTCATTGCTGCAAATAAAAAACGAATAAAATAAAAATTTTAAAAATCAAATGATAAACTTTTGTCCATGTAAAGTTTGTTTTATTGCATTAAGAATGAATTTCTTTTCTCTTGTTTTTTGTTTGTTTGTTTTGCAGTACTAGAGGTTTGAAGTCAGAGCCTTCCACATGCTAGGCCAGCACTTCACCACCAGCTTGCACCCCTATTTTATTTTTTATTTTGAGACAGTGTCCCACTAAGTTATGCACGCTGCTTCTGGCCTCCAACTCGCTCTCCTCCTGCCACAGCCTCCCAAGTCTTTGGAATTACAGGCGATCATCAACACACCTGGCTATATTGCATTAAGAATTTCTTACACATGATTTCAAGAAGGATAAATCAAAATCAATGTGAAGGTTCATGAACCAGCGGGACCCGTAATCCCAGCAATTCAGGAGGCTAAGGCAGGAGCATCATGATGACTTCAAGGCCAGAGACAGCCTGCACAACTTATCAAGACCTTGACTCAAACCAAAAAATATAAAACGGGATGAGGGGCAGCTCAGTGGTGGAACACTTGTCTAGTGTAGGCGAGGCCCTGTGTTCAATCCCTCAGCACTGAAAAAAAAAAGTACATGAAATATTTTATACTGAGCTTGTATTTTTTTATTGGACATTTTTAATGTACACCTTAATGTGATTCATTCTGACATGCTTTTCATTGTGGCATTTGCATATATGCATTTTGATGTACATTATTCATATAGGTGCCCCCTTACCCTCTGGTATGCTTCCCCCACACCCTCCCCATCTAAGTCTTCTCTATCATTTACTTGGTAATATTTTTGTATATGTATTTGAGTTCCAGTTCTGTTTAAGATAGAAATTTTTCCTGTAGTGAACTTTGTTATTATCTTGTCAGAACAATCGCATGCATTTTCTAGACCATTTATATTTTTAAAGGCATATTTGAAATACTTAAGCAGCAGCATGACAGTTACTTTTCTTTTCCATTTCTTCTCTTACACTATAAATTTGATACACTGCTAAAGAAAACAGTTGAATCGCTCCAACCTGATCCCTAACAAAAACGTTTTCATTTTCTCATCGTTTTCCAGTCTTTGTCCCCATGTACACATATGGCAGTAAAGGATGAGGAAACTGAAACACAAAGAGGTTAAATAACTTACCAGAGATCAAATACCCAGTAAATGGCAAGGTTAAGATCAGAACCTAGGAAGGCTGAATCCAAAGTGTGCTATTAAGTGTTATACTCCTTCGGGGTATCTCTTCTTCTATCCCCACCAAGTGATTTGACAATTACTTGTTTCCCAAATGATCTGATTCTAGGAAGTGGGTCTTCTAACTGGTGGACAGCAATAATGCTACAAAGATATGTTCTCCTTTGGAAATTTAACAAACACATTCAGTGGCAGCTAATAAATATAGAAGGAATCAAGGAATTAGGAGAAAAACATTTTGCAAGTGCTAATAAAAGTACTTATTTACACAAGGGAATGTCATTTAATGTAAAAACTATTATGTGAATGGTAGGTATCAAACTGAATACTTGTATAGTGTCAAATTAACAATGTACAGATTATTTTCAATACGTATTACCTAAGATGTATTCTATTCAAAAATGTTAACCTTGAGTCCAATTAAGCCTTTACATATAACTTTCAGTGAACAGGAAAAACATGGGATAGAGGAATAAGGTATATGATACTATAAGGAAGAAAACATCCAAATCTCAAAGATAAAACACTCTGTAGGGTTACTGACCCAGTGTCATCAACATGTATCATTATAAAAAAAAAGTTCTACACTAGAAAAAAATAGATTTTACAGGACATGACAACCAAGAAGCAATGCATGATATTCAATTGTATGCCATTATACACATCAGCTGCAAAGGATATGGGGGGAGTGCTGGAGAAAGTTAAATATGGTCTGTTTATTACAAAAGATAAAAAATGTACCAAATGGATTGAAAGGCAAAGAACGCTGACTAAATTAATTTGCACAATGGTACGTGCAGAATAATCTTTAGTATAAATGTGTGTGTTTCCAGCAGTATATACTTCCTGGGAGGGAGGGCTTGAAAAGCTGAGAATTGAAGGGCAAATAAATACATTTACTTTGGTAAACTATCATAAACTAGTGAATTTGAAGATTTGCAAGCCTAGAATATCATATAGCACTGTGACTATGTGTCTCTGAGTATGTGGGGGGAATCACATATAGGTACATCTATATGAATGAATCTCACAAGTGTAACACACATCAACAAAAGCAAGTCATGCAAAGAATTCATAAAATAGAATTCTGAAAGTTAGGCAGGGGCCAAAAACAGGTAAAATGAAGAACATAAACATGCACACATGATAAATCGCATTTTCAAAATACAAGAGAACAAGTAATAAAAGTTCTCATAACTGTTACCTCTCCAGTAAAGAAAGGGGGCATAGAATGATGGTGGAAGTCACAAGGAGCTTTTAAAGTACAGGTAATATTCTGGTAGGGTTTTTTTCCTTCAGCTTCATTGGACACACATGCACACTTATTTTATTACTGAAACACACACACACACACACACACACACACACACACACAATTTTTTTCCATTTGTCAGGATGGTATTTAGAATGAAACAGAAACCTATATACCAGATCCTGGGCCATACTGTAAGACTGCATACTCCACCAGCCAGCCAACCAGCCAGCCAACCTCCTTTGAGATATATGGGCTCCTTAACATACAATAAATATTTACACTCCTTTCAAATATTACTCTAAGTAGCTTTAAAATGGATGCCATCATCCTTGTAGTTTTTTATCTCTGCTGAATGATTTCCTCAGAATAAATTCTCAGATTTGGAGTTACTGAATTTAAACCAATGAACATATTTACAACTCCTAGTACAAACTGTCATATTACTTTGCCAGTGTCTCAAGATGTGGTCTCAGCATACCAAATGAATATAACATCACTGGCAATAAGTTATAAACTATATAACTAATTTTTATGTAAAATAAAGGAAAATTCCCAGTATTGTTTTGACTATGGATTTTGTTTTGCCTCTTGTCTTTTTACACATTCTGCCTATTTATCTGTAAAGATCTTAAAATTTTTGCCATAAATTTGAACGGACATTTTATGTGCAATTAGTCCCTGGTTTCCTTTTCATTTTAGCTTGCTAACTTCCAGAGGAGATACTATAATGTTTTACATATTCAAATGATATTTTTTGGACTTTTTTGTTATTTCTATAGCTCCAAAGAGGGAAAGTTATCATCTTCCTAAAGACCAGATGACCCACTCTATTCTTTCCACTTTATGCTTTATAATTCCCATTTTAATACACACTACTAAGAAAGACACTCAGATTACCAGATAAGGAGAAAGTCCAAAACTGGATTTTAGGGGATAAAATAAGGGGGCTATTTCAATTCAGATGCATAAAAGTAGATTATTAGATGAATGGTGCTAGAATAACTGGCTAATGCTTTAAGGGGGAAAAAAATCTCATACTCTATAACAAAATAAATTCCACATGAATTAATGTTTAAATATAAAAACTGAAATATTGAAAGAGAAAATAAGAGTTAATATTTACTTAAACTTAGAGGGAAGGAAAGAGATTTCTACACATTTCTGCAAAGAGAGAAACCATACAAGAAAAAAGGTTCGCTACACTTGACAATATAAAGGTTACATATTATCACACCAGAAAGCACCATAAGAATAGAAAGCAGACTTAGAAATTATATATGATAATAAGGACAAAACAACATAAAAAGAACACAGATGTAAAAATTCTTAACAAAATTCTAGCAAACCAAATTCTATAGTAAAATAAAAAGATCATTCACCATGATAAACTGGTACTTATACCACTGGTGCATAGATAGCTCAATATATGCAAATCAATAAATGCGATACACATTAACAGAATAAAACACAATAATATAATAATTTCAAAGAATGCAGAAAAGATGTTTGATGAAATTCAACATCATTTCATGATAAAAACTCTCAACAGCTTTGGTATAAAAAGAATGTACCTCCACACAGTAAAGGCCATTTATGACAGATTCACAGCTAATATCATATTGAATGGGGAAAAACATAAAGCTTCTCCTCTAAAACTTGGAATAAGAAAAGGAATACCTACTTATACCAGTTCTGTCAACGTAGTTTTGGGAGTCCTCGCCAGAGCACTGAGCAAAAGAATGGATTAAAGGGCATTCAAATTATAAAGGAGGATATCAAACCATCCTTGTTAGCAGGTTATTGTTGTTGTTAGGTGCCATTGAGTTGAATCCAACTCATAGCAACCCTATGTAGGTAGTATGATCTTTTATATAAAAATCTTTAAAGACCTTACCTACCAGAAAATATTGTTGGAATAAAGAAATTCAGCAAAGTTGTAGGATATAATACCAACACACAAAAATTAGCAACATTTCTATACACTAACAGTGAACTAGCTACAGCCATATCACCCTAGCATCTAAACTCATCAGATCTCAGAAGCTAAGCAAGGAAGAGCCTTGGATGGTCAGTACTTGGATGGGAGACTGCCCAGGAATACCTGATGCTGTAAGCTTGGGAGAAGGACTGGGCAGCCCACTCCTGAAAAAAAATCAGTCATCAAAAACTCTGTGAATAGCACAAAAGCACTGACATAGTGCCAGGTATGGCACGGTGTCAGGTAGTGTTTCATCTGTTGTACATAGAGTTGCTATGGACCTGACTCGAGGGCACCAGACAACAACAACAAATTGTGAACTACCTGAAAAAGAAAACAGAAAAAAACCCACTTATACTTCCTACCAATCCCCAACAAAAACCTCACCTAGGAATAAATTTGGCCAAGGAAGTGAAAGATCCCCAAAATGAACATTACAAAACATTGACAAAAGAAATTAAAGAAGACACAAAGAGTAGAACGGTATCTTGTGTTCAAGGACTAGAAGAAATAATATTGTTAAAATGTCCATAATGCCCAAAGCAATCTATAGATTCAATAGGATCCCTATCAAAATGTCAATGTCATTCTTCATAGAATTAGAAAAATTCTTACAATTGATATGAAAATACAAAAGAACCCAAATATCCAAAGCCTCCTGGAGCAAAAGGAACAGAGCTAGAGATGTCACACTATCTGACTTTAAAACAATTACAAAGCTATAGTAACTAAACAGCATAATGTTGGCATGAAAATAGACACACAGACCAAAGGCACAGAAAAGAGAGCCCACGAGTAACTCCCCACATTTACAGCCAACTGATTTTTGGCAAAACAGCTAACTACACAAAATAGGGAAAGGACAGTCTCTTCAATAAAACCCATCTCTCACATCAACATTAAACTGGAATCCTTAAACCTACTAGAAGAAAAGATAGGAAATAGCCTCCAACACATAGCCATAGGCAAGTATTTCTTCAACAAGATTCCAGTTGCCCAGGAAACTGCACCAAAAATTGACAAATGGCATTACACAAAGCAGAAAATCTTCTGTACAGCAATGGAAATAATCAACAAAGTAAAGGTAGAGTCCACACGTCTGAAAGAGGGCTAATTTCTAAAATATACAAAGAACTTAAGAAATCGCACACTAAGACAACAAATAACCCAATAAATAAATGGGCAGTGGAACTGAATAGAAGGTTCCCATATGAAGAAGAATGGCCAAGAAACTCATGAAAAAATGTTCAGTATGCCTAGCCACGAGAGAGGTGCAAATCAAAACAACACTAAGATTCCATCTCACTCCAGTAAGAATGGCCAAAATTAATAAAATAAACAACAAATGCTGGTGAGGATGCAGAGAAAAAGGAACCATTTTACACTGCTCATGCAACTGTAAATTACTTCTGCTATTTTGGAAATCGATATGATGGTACCTTAGAAACCTCAGAATAGAACTGTCATATGACCCAGCTATACCACTCCTGGGACTATACCCAAAGGAAGCTAAGTCATCATACCATAGTTGTTGTTGTTGTTAGGTGCCGTCAAGTCGGTATCTGACTCATAGCGACCCTCTGTACAACAGGGGAAACACTATTGTCAGTGCTTCTCTGCTGTTCATAGGGTTTTCAATGGCAGATTGATTTTGTGGAGGGGGTTGCCAGGTCCTTCTCCCAAGCCTACAGCTTCTGGTGTTCCCAGGTGGTCTCCTATCCAGGTACTAACCAGGCCCGACCCTGCTTAGCTTCCGAGATCTGACGGGATTGGACGCCACAGGGCTACCACTGCAGGCCTCATACCATAGGGACACCTCCATTTCCATATTTAATGCAGCACTCTTCACAATCACAAGGGTATGGAATCAACCAAGATGTCCATCAACAGAGGAGTGGACTGAAAATTGTGGTATACATACAAAAGAGAATATTACTCAGCAGTAAAGAAGAATGAAATAATGTCATTTGCAGCAAAATGGATGGAACTAGAGAACATCATCTTAAGCGATCTAACCTAGTCCCCAAAAGAGAAATACCATATGTTCTCACTCATATGTGGGAGCTAAATCTAACTTAAAGCTAGAAAAAAAAGCTATATGTATGTAGATATAAAAAATGTGCAATCATACATATCTATGAAGAGAAAATATAAGCAAAGTTGAAAGTATGGGGAGAAGATCAGTAGGTGGGAATGGAGGTTGTTGAAAGGGGAGGAAATAAAGTAGGGGGGAAAGAGGGAAAGGAAAATCTCAAAATAAATGATGTAATTATATGAATACATGGGAAATATGGTCCTGTAAAATATGTAAGTTGATGAATATGTAAGCAAAAGTGATATAATAGCTGTATAACGGATATTGCAAAAGTCTTATTACTCTATAGCCCACCAACATTTATAAATAAATTTTAAAAAAGCCTTCTCTCCCACTAGTTGCAAATATAAACTCAAAATGGATTGAAGACTTAAATGTAAGCCTTGAAACCATGAACACCAAAAGAAAACATAGAGGAAACACTTCAGGACATTGTTCAAGGCAAAGAGGTTTTTGGATACAACTACAACACATAAGCAACAAAAGCAAATACTGGAAAATGGGACTACATCAAATTAAAAATCTCTGTACATAAAGGACACAATTAAGACCGAAAAGATGGGATGACATTGCAGCTCAGTGGTAAAGTGATTGCTTGGCAGGCATGAAGCTATTGTTTTGATCCCTAGCACCCCAAACAAACAAAAATAAAGTGAAGAGAGAACCAACAGAATGGGAGAAAATATTTGCAACCAATACATCTGAGGAGTTATAGGGGGGAATATCCAAGCTATACAAAGAACTCAACTCAGTAGCAAAAAAAAAAAAAATCGAATTTAAAAATGGGCTAAAGATCTGAATAGACATTTCTCAAAAGATGTGTGAACAGCCAACAAGTATATGGAAAAACTATTCACCATCATCAGCCATTAGGGAAATGCAAATCAACAACCACAATGAGATACCACTATACCCCAGTTTAGAACAGCTAATATTAAAAAGACAAAAAAAAAAAAAAGTGACATGGATGCAGAGAAAGGAGAACTCTTACATTGTGTTGCTAGGAATGTAAATTTGTGTGGCCATTGTGAACTACAGTACACTGGTTCCTCAAAAAACTAAAAGTAAAAATACTATATGAGCTAGCCATCCCACTACTGAGTATATATGAAAGAAAATGAAATCAGAATGTGAAAGAGACACCCTCACTCCCATCTATATTATAGTACTCTTCACAATAGCCAAGAATAGTAACAACTTCAGTGCCTATCAACTGATGATTGGTTAAAGAAAACAGGGTACATATATACAATGAAACAATTTAAGTGTCTATCAACTGATAAATGGATACAGAATATGTGGTACATACATAATGGAATACAATTCAACCACAGAAAAGAATGGAGTCTCATTTGCAACACATGGGTGATGACTGAGGCCATTTTACTAACTAAAATAAGAGAAACACTGCATCACCTCATATCGGGAATCTAAAAACACTGAATTAATTTGTTGTTGTTGTTGTTGTTGTTATTGTTGTTAGGTGCCATCAAGTCGGTATCTGACTCATAGTGACCCTCTGTACAACAGGGGAAACACTATTGTCAGTGCTTCTCTGCTGTTCTTTGGGTTTTCAATGGCAGATTGATTTTGTGGAGGGGGTTGCCAGGTCCTTCTCCCAAGCCTACAGCTTCTGGTGTTCCCAGGCAGTCTCCCATCCAGGTACTAACCAGGCCCGACCCTGCTTAGCTTCCGAGATCTGACGGGATCAGATGCCACAGGGCTACAGCTGCAGACTGAATTAATAGAAGTTGAAATACTAGTGGTTATCAGAAACCAGGGAGAGTAGAAACAGGTGGAATGGGGAGAGATCAGTCCATGGGTACATTATGTTTAGACATGAAGAGAAGTTCTGGTGATCTATGGACAGCAGGGTAAATATATTTAACAATGATGCATTATATATCTAACAATACTTGTAGCATTTTTAATGCATACTACAAAAAGAAATGATAAAAATGTAAGGTGATGGACATGCTAATTACTGAGTTTGATCATTACCCAATGTACACATGAATCAAAACATCAGGTTGAACTTCATAAATAAGCACAAAATATGTGTTAACCAAAAAATAAAATTAACTTTAAATAAACTACATATGACAACTTGAGGGTTTTTTAGTGAATCAATTATTACATATTGAGAAGAAAAGTTAATGACCCAATTGGAAAATGGGTCAAAGCAATTTACAAAGGAAATGTAGATATCTGAAACACCTATTAAATATTTGGCTTCATTATATTAAAATGTAAATTCAAACAAGGAAGTAATATTATATGTCTATCAAGTTGATACTAACTAAAAATAAGACACTAATAGTCAATGGTGAAAGAATATGGGAAAATAAGCATTCTCCTACACAGCTGGTCAGATTGCAGACTGAGGAACTTCCCTTAAGGTAACCCATCAATATAAATCAGAAGCATTACTGAACCACCCTCTAAAAACTCAACCCAAAAGTTATAGTTACAAGTATTTATCTTAAGGAAATAATTAAATACATACAAAATAATTTGGTACAATATGTTCATCACATCAATAATTTATAAAAGTGAAAAACAGAAAACCTTAAATTCCCAACAAAAGTTAATTGTGTAAATAAAAGACAGGATATCCATATAAAAGAATATTTACTAGCAGCAGCTTTAAGTGAAATTTAATAAAATTTTTGAGATGATGTAATTATAGAGATCAAGAACACATTAGATTTCTCCAGGGCTCAGGGATAAGGAAGGAAGGAAGGAGTCTGTGGCTATAAAAAGGTATCATTGAAGATCCTCATGAAGAAACAGTTCTATATTCTGTACCTTAACTGTGGTGTTCATATAAATCTATACATGTGACAAAAATGTAGAATACTAAATACACACACAGAGACGTATATGTAAAACTGATGAAATATGAATAAGTGGATTAAAATTTCCTGGTTGTGCTATACTTATGGAAAACCTTCTTTACCATTGGAGAAAAACACTGTATAGAATCTTCCTATATTATTTCTTACATCTCCACGTGAGTTTACAATTACCCCCAAATACAAAGTTCTTAGAAAGAGCACTAAAGAAGAATGGTTGGTGTGAAATGGTATTTATGACATATTGTGACAAAAAGAGCACGTTTCAAAATGCTGGGCACAGTAGCACACACCTGTAATCCCAGCAACTTGTGAGGCCAAGGCAGGAGGATCACAAGTTTGAGAGTAGAGGCAGTCTGCGTAATTTAGCATGACTTTGTCTCCAAAAGTAAACACAAGAAAATGGGCTGAGGGTGAAGCTCAGTGGTACAACACTTGCAAAGCATCCAAGCGTGAGACCCTGGGTTCAACCCCCAGTACCACAAAATAATATCTATAAGAAGATACATTTTTGTAAATAAAAGTATATATACAACCATATAATTGATGCTTTTGAATTATGGAGCTGGAGATGAACCCTGAATATACCATGAACTGCCAAAAGAACAAAGAGATCTGTCCTAGAAGAAGTAAAACCAGAGTGTACTTTGGAATTAAGGAGGGCTAGACTGTGTCTTACATATTTTGGACATGTTGTCAGGAGGGACCGATCCCTAGAGAAGGGCATCATGTTTGGGAGACTGGCAGGTCAATGAAAAAAAAGGAAAACCCTCAACTAGATGGATTGGCACAGTGTCTGCAACAATGGGCTTAAACATAAGTAAGATAGTGTGCCTGGCACAGAATCAGGATGTGTTTCATTCTGTTGTACACTGGGCTGCTACAAGTTGGACCTGACTCAGTGGCACCTAACAACATAAAACTATATACAAAAAAAGAGAAAAAGTCTGGAAGTAGATACATAAAAGTGTTAGTTATTAACAGGGCTTCAAACCTGCGAAAAATTGGTTTCAGGTTGGGGTACAGATTCAGTATGTTAAAACGTAGAGAATTCAGGTTCAGTTCAGGTTTAAACTTTCACTACTATGTGTAGACAGACAACTAATTATTTTATTTTTTTTTCAATGTTTAAATAGCTAATTTTACAAAAAAGAAAAATGAACATTAAAAGCTGAACCCAAACCCAATTTTTTCACTGGGTTTGAGCTCAGGTTCAGGTTCAGAAAAAAAAAATTCTTAATGCTTGTACCAGAATGAGCTCAGTTTGTGTTCAGTTTGAAGTCCTGCTATCTACACACAGGATTTAAACTGAACCCCAACCAAAACCAAACTCTCTACATTTTAACATTGAACATGTACCCAAACCTGAACCCAATTTTTCACCAGTATGAAGCCCTGGTTATTATTTTTTTTTTTAAAGACAGACCTGGGAGGAAAAAGATATCATATTTGTCCTGCCAATTAAACTACATGGCATACCCATTGTAAATGCTGACAGTTGTTGAAAACCCTAGGAACTGAAAGAATAGTCAATCAAAACAGAAAAGTTTCAGTGCTGGGGACCTAGGTTGGTGGTAAAGTGCTTGCCTAGCATGGACAATGCCTTGGTTCTATCCGCAACACAGAAAAAAAAGGCTTCAGAAACAATAAATCTGATATTTGATCTTGACAAAAGAATTTGAAAGTGAAGAACAGTAGAAGAGACACAAAATGACAAACCTAACATGCATACAAGTTATTTTCATTGGGAAATCATGTGTTTGGAAATTAATGAAAAAATCCCACTGAAACAAATTGTATCTTAAAATGTGACTGTAGTCACTGATCCCAGTCTTGCTACTGCTTCAGTGGCTGTATTCCTTTTTCAGTTTTATAGGATAACCACAACCAGATCACTCTGTTCACCTTCAAGAAAAGGTCTACAAGCTGACACAAACATCATGATTGTATCAATAATAAGCTCACATGAGGCTTCTGTTTGCATTAGAATTTTTAATGTCAACAATAGTAACACCCCAAAATGAAAGTGCCAGCCACAAATCTATGAGAAACTGGTCTCATCTTGATAGTATACTGTAGTTTTTTTCACTTGGAGGAATTTGACAAGCTCAATCTAGTATCTCAGCTTTAGTCAGAGCAACTTTTTTCTTAACTATTTGACCTAGGTCAAATTTAGCTAAGCCAAAAGCCTCACATTTATAAAATATAGATCAGATAATACTTACTGCAGACAGGGTAATTCCAAGAAGAAGATGACATAATGAATTGGTCTGGACAAAAGAGATATGTGAGAACACTACTAAGAAGAAAAAGTAGATGTTAGTACTTTTCTAGTCTGCAGCCATAGCCTCCTGACATCCCATGGCACCTGACCTCAGAAGCAGAGTTTACCTGGTTAGTCCTTAGATGGGAGACTGCCTGGGAATACCAGGAGCTGCAGGCTAGGGAGAAGGACCTGGCAATGTACTCCCAAAACAATCCACCACTGAAAACTCTATGAATGATAAGAGATCTTAATAAACCCTTCCAGAATTAAAAAAGAAGAAAAAGAAAACCTTAAGAACTGCAGAGAAGCACTGACAATAGTGCCAGGCATGGCACAGTGTCGAGGAGTGTTTCATTCTGTTATACATAGGCTTAGAATGAGTTGGACCCGACTGAACAGCACCTAACAACAACAACAATAGTACTTTTCTAAATGGGATAAAAAACAAACAAGTCAAGCAATATGCCATTTCCAACTTAATCTTTTGGTAAAATCCAATATGAGATGAAATACTCACATTAAGCATTACACTGTCCAAGCTGCCCCTGGTCTCTTCCATTTGAAAAATTTTTTAACAGTCTCAATATGAGAACATGCTAACTCCCATCATCCTGATCTGATACATCAATATCTATGATAAATTACTGCCTATTTTTACATTGCCCTTTAATGAAATTATTAAAAAAGCAAAAAGACAATAAGCTAACATGTCAAAGCATATCCCTAATAGCCTGGCATGGTGGCACAGTTCTGCAACCCTAGCACTTAAAAGCGGAGGCAAGAGGACCTTGAGTTTAAGGTCAGCCTGAGCTAAACTCTGTCCCAAAACAGAAAAAAACAAAGTATTCTTATTTTATTGGACACAACTAAACATCTCTAGAATGCTCCAGATCTCTGTATACTACATATTATACACTGGGCACTGACAGTGATTTTTAGTCTATTCTATATTTAAGTCCATTTACATACATAACAGGCACAGCCTAACTTTACAGTTAAAAGACTTTTCACTGAAACTCAATAGCAGATGATTTAACATGAGTAACAGGTCAATTATGTGGAATTATAATTGTTTCTGTGCATTGGGATTTTATGTTAAACATGAGAATGTGAGGGTGAGCCACCGTATTTGATTTTAATTGCTGTAGCCTGAGTTATCCAAAACATCATGAGAACACTGGAGAAAATGAGAAAATGACAAGAGGCAGGGGAGATGAAAATGATGCTACCATGGGAACTCTGGTAACAGATGCGTCTCTCTCTCTGAGGGACTGGCTCAAATTTATGATTTATGGAGAAGGGTAAGCAGCTCTGAAAGAGTCATCTCCAGATTTAGATAACTCCCCTTACTTTTCTACATATTGAGAGAAGAAAAGACATACTTGTCCATCAATAAATGCCAGAAGGGAGAAGCACTGTTCAGAACAGCACAATCTGTACGCTTTCTTTAGCTCCTCCAGCACTTCTTACATTGACAACGAAGTGTTTCATATTATGCTCCAAATAAAAGAATGCTATATCAGTTCATAATAAATGAGAAATAATGCAAGCTGTTAAACAAAACAGAAGAGAAGAAAGAGAGAAAATGTGTAAGCCACCAGGACAGAAGTACAGTAATAGACACACAAAAGGTCTTTCCCACCAAGCAGCCAATGGGAAGAAGAAGATGAATCAGATGCTTGAATCTTTCCACCCCTCTGTGGAAATCATGAGTCTTTCCTAGAAAGCATTCAGGCAATAGTAATGGTAATAAAAGCACCTCGGTATGGCTTTCTGGGCCATAAAAATCAACTGTATTTTCTGAGCACTTACTAAGCTATTTATAGGAATTATTTCATTCCATCCTTAACACATCATCAAGCTTAAAGAGATTAAGTAACATGACTAAGGTGGCACAAGAAACATAGCCGAGATTCAAACTCAGTATTTCTCATTCCAAAGTCACATTACCAATCACTAGATTATACTGCTCAAATGATATACATGCGTATTAAAGTAAGCAAAATATATGGAAGGTATAACATTTATAAAACATAAGGACTCTTGAAGTGCTATTTTCAATCCTACTTACTATGTAATACAATTGGTTAATATCCTCTAGACTTTAAAATTCCCCCCACAAAATGTGCATGTATAAATAAAACATATTAGTCCTTACTATATATATCATATGTTCTACCTCTTTATTTTAAATGCTGGAATACACTTTGTGACCCAAAAAGAGGTGGCATCTTGCAATTTAAAAAACCTGCCCTAGATAAGAGATGTATGGATGTGTGGAAATATAGAGTGAAGGATATGTACATAATGTGATGCAGAACCACACACAGGCATCCTGAGAGAGGATTAAATGAGATGCAAATATGGGAAGTCCCTTATGTTGAGTCTGGCACAAATGAATATTTGGTAAACATCAGTTTTTACAACATTTGTTGCAACATTATTATCTCCCAAGGTTTAGAGAAGTAAAGATACTCTACTACCATCATAAGCATTATAGTCAACTAATGAGTTGCCGGTCAAGGTTAACTACCCTAATATTTCAATACAAAAATAAAGAAATGGGACTGTGCTGCCTTCAGGACCTTTTCTAAGAAAAACAGTTTATCATTTTCCAAAAATGCCTCTTTAATCATCTATTTTGATGGAAAAATTTCTTAAGTATATTGAGTACTAACTTGGTAGAAAAAAGAGAACAGAATCTAGCCTTTTCTCAAAGACATAGAGTCACTGTAGAGACACACACAATGGTAGATTCTTACTTTAGAGATCACCTAATGCAAAGCTCTCACTCACAGACAAGTAAACTCATGTCATAAGTGGTTGTGCAACTTGCCTAAATTCACACAGCACACAGGTCATGTGATTACCATACACCATGCTGCCACATTATTGCACTATGCTGAACACAGTGTCCTAAGGAAGTCAGCATCTAGGGACAATTGTTGTTGTTGTTGCTCATTTGTAATTTTCCCCATGTTTGTTACTCTGATCATCTCTTCTCTTTTCCCATATTCTTTAGCAATAAAGCTTTTACAAAGGATATATGTATGGCTGGAGATGTAGCTCAGTGCTAGAATAGAAGCCTAACATCTAACATGTACAAGGCCCTGGGTTCAATTACCAGCACTGAAAAAAAAAAAAGATGTAAGATCTATATGTTTATTTTCTGCAAGAAAATATATATGGTAGCCCACCTTAGGGGAAGAACTCCAAAAGATAATGGTATGTGGTTATAAAAGAAAGGGATATAGATTGAATATGTATATAGTCTTAAGAAAGCAAGAAGGATAAAATGAAGAAACTTTGAGGATGTTAGTATCAGTAAGCCCAAAAAAGTTTCTGAGAAAAGGCAATACAATAAGCTTCACAAGGGCAAGGTACTAGGTTCTCATTAAATATGAGTTGAATACCATGAAAAATAAGTTTGTATCACTACACTAAATGGTGTCAGGCCATTGCACTATTTCAAGTAAACTCCCTTTCCTAAATAATCACTTATACATTTAACAGCAGCCCCCATAGTTTTTACAGTTGATAACATTTTGTACCTTCAAATGAGATGGTTCTAACATGCTGTGAGCATGACTGAACTATTTTTAAAATAAGAATGAATTCTAAGCGAAGACCTGAAGGATTCCCCTTTGTATGACGTATGTCAACATTATTACATTGTTCTTATAACTTATATCTTGCCTGCTCTTCTCTGAGTTCTTGGCTCTGCTGCAGATTATAAAGGTTGCCAGTCATCTATAGTGAGATGTCATGTTACTATGACCATTTTTAACCTAAAGCCAATGATACTTTCTACAACCCACAAAAGTATCATTCAAATGACTTTTTAAATGGCAAACCAATCTGAAAATGACAATTGTGTACCCATGCTGAAGATCCCTTTCTAGACACTTATCATTTATATCCATTTTTGTTCTCTCCTTTGAGATTCCAATTAGCCCTCCTTCTTTATTTCATTTTCTTCTATTTTTCACACAGTTCAGGTACTGTATCTTATTCCTCTGCCTTTGGGTGTTCAAAAGTATTTCCTGTATGTTCTCATTAGAAGCAAATGGGCTTTATTAAAGAAAGTACATATAACATTTTATTTTTCCCATAATCTCTTGAAACTATGATCTTAAGAGAGAGCTTTTACCTTGTCTTACAGAAACTAAGAATACAAATTAGTCAAGGTCGAATGATTTTAAAATATCCTCAGATGGTTTTACATGATGAAGCAATGTCTCTCGATGACACTGTAACTCTAAATGAACCTTCTAAAAGAAGCAATACATCTCACAGCCTATGCATTGTTTCGGATGTATGCATGGCTAATTCTGCTTTTGTTAACAGAACTGAAACTATGAAACACTTCATTTTCTATGATTAAATCAAAGTAGTATATTTAATAAATACACTTTAAAGGATACTTTCAGAAAACTATTTTAGAAAGAAGTAATCTAAATACAATAAATACTAATTCAATGAATAGCAATGACTGGAATTGGCAGAATCATTCTATGAGAAATGACTCTTTCATCCAATTTTTACCACTTGTGATGTACCTAAAAACTAAGTTACATACCATAAATTTAAGCAATGTGCTTGATACAACCCAGAATGCATCACAATTAAGTAAAATGAGAAGCTTAATTTTGAAGATTAACTTCAAGTAAGTTATTCTCATGTAGTGAGAGTTAATATCACACACAACAGTAAGTCTAAAATAAATGTTTCCAAATACAAGACATGCCTCCTGATGCAATTTTCTGGACCACTCATAGTATCTTCCTACCTCTTCCAGAACACACTGTAATAGGATGGATTTATTCAATGTTTTGAACTGTACCAGAAGGCAAAATATTTATTACAAGAATTGACAGCATTTAATAACACTCATCAATTAAAGCTTGAGTCTAGATAAGAAAAAAAAACTCTTGATTCAATTTTTTTAAAACACACCACAAGTTCCTCAATAACAAAAAAGCCAATAATATAGAACTCAAGTACAGGAAAAACAAAAAAAAACAACAAAAATACTATTATAAAATGGATGTTGTTGTCAGTTTTAGAGTAGACTGAAAAAAATGAATAGTCTATTGGCTCTTTCAATCTCTTATTTAACATCTGCTCATAGTAGGTACAATTAGATTATCTGTTGCTATGCAGTCACTTTCAGGCTGGGGATAAACATGACTTTGCTGTTCTGAGAACAACTACCCAGGTATATCTAGAATATGAGAATTCTGGGTTAAACAATACCTGACAGGCTATCTAGATCACCCTCCCTATATTTAAATGTGAGGAAACTGAGTCTCTAAGAGAATTAGTGCCTGGCCTTCCCAATTCAGACAGTTAGTGGCCAAGCAAGGTCTAGAACCAAGTTTCTCTAATAATTTGTATTCACGGGGCCAACTCTGAGGGTCAGAACAACTCAATCACTTTCTGAGATGGAATGCACCTTTGGAAGTTTACCAGCTGTGTGACCTTTGGCAAGTAGATTTCCAAGACCCCTTTTCCTCTTATGTAAAATATGGAGACTACTTATTAAAACAAGGTTGTGAGGATTATTTCTGGCTTGTTAAGTGCTTAGTCCATTGATTAGGAAATTGTAAGCATTTGAAAACAGGCAACTATTACTTTTACTCTGATTCTAAGAGCATGGCTTCTCCTACTGTTTGGGAAGACCACGAACTGAATTTATTAACACATGGACAGGGTCCCCACCACCAGAGCTTCTCTGGTCTACCACATTCTGCAGACAGGAAGAAAACCCCACCCAAGCACCTCGTTCTTTCTATCCAAAATTCATTCCTTATGCTGTTAAGAAAAACAAAACCCTAACTGCTGCCAAATATTTTCTGCCACATATTGTACGTTTAATTTGCCAATTAAAATTATAGGGGGCTTTCTGGCTCCACCCAAAAGATGGAGAATAAATGATGGAAAACCAAGGGGAAGATAAGGTCACACAACTGAAATGGAACTCGGAAGCTTATTCTCAGCACATTTAGTTGTGGGTGGATAGGTGTGTGATAGAAAGCAAGATGCTTTCAACGTTATAAAGCAGGAATAATGGCTATCTCAACCAAAAAAACCGCCAATTCCCTAGGCTTCCCAACACACAATAGAAAACAATCTGTTTCCTTTCCCTTAGTAAATACACACATCGGTAACAACTGAGCATCTTTCTTGTAAAAGCAGACTGAGCTGTATCTGAGCTGCACTGTACCCTAGGATCATATAAATACTATATGAAAAAGTCCTATGAAACGGCGAGTCAAAACGATCAGTGCTATCACCTTGAAATCAACCGGGAGGGAATCATAATGTCACGCCAAAGGCGTCCCCAGTGATAAAATTCCGACCCTTCACTCTCATGACACTGCAAATCCATCTCCCTCTAAGGAAATTAACAGGAATCACCGCAGCAACCAACCTCAGCAATCGGCATCGACCAGATCGACCCCTACTCAAATGGCGTTAAACACCGCGGGTCCAAGCCCCTCCCTGGAGCTACCAAGTCCCGCGCTGACTCCAGAATACCTCACTTCCTTTCTGTCCTCCCTCCCATACATGATCCTCAGCATTTCTCGCCATCCCTTGCCAGTGACAGAGAAGGTAGTAACAAGACTGACTTCCTACACAGTGTCCGGGGAGTACTGGGCCCACACATACCGGTCCCTATTACGATCACATCAAACTCCGAAGGGAGATTATCCGCCATCTTGACAGGAAACGTGTCATGTGACTATTGCTTGTGGAAATGAGATCAAGGTGGGTATTCCCTCTTAAAAAGCGGAAGGAAAACCAGTGCATTCTGGGCATTGTAGTTCGTGAGAAGAGAGTCCAGGTAGGAGACTACAGCCACTAGATTTACACGAATGTCAAAGTTTAATTCATTTTCCCAGGCGATGTGCAGTAGCTCATGCTCATGTAGCCCGAAGATTTGATATAGGAAATGAATGTAGGTATATTTACTCCTTTGACTAGGATGAATGTGTGAAATCTTGGGTATCCTTGGAAAGTAATCAAGCAACAATTGTTAGGAAACATGTAGTACAGAATGAAATTAAAAGGGACTTACTTTATGAACAGGGGCTGGGATTTAGCTCAGTTGGTAGAGCGCTGCGCTGCAGTCTCTGAGGTCCCGAGTTCAATTCCCAGCACCACAAAAATGGGAGCGGGGCCTGGCAATCCACTCCCATGGCAATCCCGAAACAGTCAGCCATTGAAAACCCTATGAGGGTCACTATGAGTGGGATACCGACTCTGGGCACCTAACAACAACAACAACTTTATGAACAAAAAAGATTTTCGTTCTAGCCCGGAAAACTATTATCCCCAGCTTGTCTGTACTTTGGTTTTGGCCCCTGAGGCATGATTTTTTAACACTAATACTTTCAAACTATAATGTGTCTTTTTTATCTCGTTATCTCCCCAGTGAAAACACACACACACACACACACACACACACACACACACACACACCAAAAAAATAAAAAAAAAACCTCTAACAATATTTTCCCCAAAATTGAACTTTCACCCCATATTTGGTCTGTTGTTGTTGTTGTTGTGTGGGGTCGAGTAGGTATCCGACTCATAGCGACCCTCACTGACTAATAGCGACCCTCATAGGGTTTTCAATGGCTGACCTTTTCAGGATTGCCTCGGGAGTGGATTGCCAGGCCCTTCTCCCATTTTTGCGGTGCTGGGAATTGAACTCCGGTCCTCAGAGACTGCAGCACAACGCTCTACTAACTGAGCTAAATCCCAGCCCCATATTTGGTCTAGTTAGTCCAAATAGCCACCCTAGCAATATATATTTGGAACGTTCGCCTGGTTTTACAGGAGGAAAAAAGATATGAAAGAATAATAAATGCTTGGAAACATTTGTTGAGTCAGAATTTGATTTTTCCGCATGAATAACATGAGTCGGTACAAAATTCTCCTAACAATATGTGGCAGAAATGATTTAAAATAAAATGTCCTTTACATCAAAGTGATTGTATTTGATTAGGGTGCCTAAGGTTGTCTATGCCAAGAAACCAACATAGCTCTCCTGAGTATTTTCAAGGTCTGTCACATCCCACTACCCATTATTTAAAATGCTTTCCTCTCTGCCAATGCTAAAGCAAAAAAGGGGGAGTGCAGTGGAGTGAGAGGGACACTTTTTCATCTCAGAAATTATTTGTGTAGTTATTTTCCAAGGATTTCAAAACAAATCAAACACAAGGTGCAGAAGTAGGACTTTCCCCTACAGTATCTGCACTCTGAGCTGCTGATGGACCTCCATGCACATTGTTTTATTTCCTCTCTTTGTGACCATGCTCACAATCACTGTTAGGCAGCATGGAATGATTGCTCATTTTCTAGCTAACACTTAGCCCTAAAGATCGGGAGAAGATATATTTAAACTATTTCAAAAATTATACAGTAAGTTCATGTACCAAAATATCAATGAGCCATAAGTACTATGTACAATTTTTATATATCAGCTAACACTAATAAAATAAGAGGGGCGTCCCAGCACTGTGGAGGCTGAGACAGGAGAATCACCAGCCTGGGTTACATAGAGGCCAGCCTGGGTTACATAGAGAGCCCCAGGCCAGCCTCAGTTACAGAGTGGCACTGTCTTAAATAAGTAAATAAAATTTTAAATGAAAATACATAAAAGATACCCCATAAATATATACAATTTTATGTATCACTTAAAAATAATAAAATAAAAGCAAAAGAAGAACTTTAAAGGAAAAATAAAACTTTTAGGGGTAATTTAAAGAAAAGATTCCAGTTTCTTCTCTTTCCATCTCCTCCATATATTGGGCTGCCTTCCTACATGGTGCATCCATGCTCTCATAATCTGCTGTATTGCACTGAAATTGTTTTCATATATGTTGATTCCTATAGAGTACACATATCCCCACACATATATACAAAAGTATACACCTTGAATATAGCACTATGAAATAAACCCCTGTGTCACAGAGACCAAGTCTTTCTTCTTTTTTTACCTTCTGCACCTAACATAAGCCTGTTTTCATAGTAGGAATTCTATAAATGTTTGCTGAACTGAACTTCTTTCTGACTCTCATAATAGATGATAAGCACTATAAAGACAGAGACTCAGTCATTTTCACATTTATATGTGTCCACCACTACCAAGTGTCTTGTATTTTTAAGATATTTGATACATTTGCATTCCTGTAATCTCAGTGCCTCAGGAGACAGAGGCAGGAGGATCGCCAGTTTCAGGCCAGAAGCAGCCAACACAACTTTGTGAGATTTTATCTCAAAATAAAAAGTAAAAAATGGGGTGGGAGTTCAGCTTATGATAGAGCACTTGCACAGTATATGTGAGACCGTAGGTTCAACCCCCTTGTTGTTGTTGTTGTTGTTAGGTGCCGTCGAGTCGGTATCTGACTCATAGCGACTCTCTGTACCACAGGGGAAACACTATTGTCAGTGCTTCTCTGCTGTTCATAGGGTTTTCAATGGCAGATTGATTTTTGGGAGGGGGTTGCCAGGTCCTTCTCCCAAGCCTGCAGCACCTGGTGTTCCCAGGCGGTCTCCCATCCAGGTACTAACCAGGCCCGACCCTGCTTAGCTTCCGAGATCTGACAGGATCGGATGCCACAGGGCTACCGCTGCAGGCTCAACCCCCTAGTACCACAAAAAAAAATTCCATGAAAACTCTTTCCAATTATATTTTGTGAGCCTGGTGTGATAGCTCAAGCCTGTAATCCCAGAGACTCAGTAGGCAAGGCAGGTGGGTCACAAGTTGGACAAAAAAACAACCTGCATAACATAGCAAGACTTTGTCTAAAAATAAAAAGTTAAAAAAAAATGGGCTGGGGATGCAGCTCAGCTGCACAGCACTTGAAAACTATGTAAGCATAAGACACTGGGTTCAACCATTCAGTACTGAAAAAAAAATTGGAGGAGGGATTGTCACATTTCTATTGCATTTTGCCATAATCATTAGCGATATTGTACAAGTTTAATTTCAGTTATGGACTATTGTGTATTATTAAACAAATCTCTTATGATACTTGTGATATGATCCTTTGATGAATATTTCATGTAAAAGATATTCCCCTGAGAAGAGTAATACATTGTTCAGTAAATCACTGTGCCATTTGCCTTGCCACAAAAAGAAAGTTTTAAGTCTTATGAGAAGTAAAATAGATCTTATCTGTGGTACATTTGATTCACTAGTAGAAATGAAAATTAATAAAATTCCCAAAGTAAACACAGGAAACTTTAAAAAATCTTCTCTACCACTAAGAAGTCACTGGTAGATGGTTAAAAACATGATAAATGAAAGTATCTCTATCTTTGGAGATACGTGTATATACATGGGGTGCCAAAAATGTATACACATTTTAAGAGATGCTAACTTGTCGGGGTTTTTAGCTCTAGCCCGGCTAAAGTTAGGGCCAAACCCTCAACATAAACAACGTGGTCGATGTCGGGAAAGAAGGACCTCGGGAGACCTTCAGATGGTTGGAAAAGGACAGGGAAGGTTTATTGGGGTGCTCCCCTTATGGAGAGCAAGGAGCAAGCAGCCCCTATAGAGCAAGGCTCTATCCCTTTAAGTGCTGGCTCTAGGCCTGCAGCATGGAATGCTGCAGGCTAAGTGCTGGTACAGCTCAGCCTTAAAGGCACAGCCACAGCTGCTGGTGTTCAGTTGAGGTCCGATGGCCTTGACTCTCGGGGCTCGCCTTCTTTACCCCTCTCCTTCCCAAAGATGGGAGGAGTTGGGAGGCTCTTCCTGGCTTGCTAGATGCCTTCGGCTCTTCGGGGCCCCTGGGCTTGATCTCACCGGCTTGCTAGGTGGTCTTGCTGGAGTAGGGAGCGCTGGTCCAGGTGATGAGGTTCAGGAGATGGTCAGAGAGGTGAGGATCAAAGGATGATATGGGGTCCAGGAGCCCTGCTTTTATAGGGTCCTGGAGGGGTCACATGGTGGGGTTCAGCCAATCAGGGCACACAGCTGGCAGGTACAGTGGGCAAACGGACATAACTGCCAAGTGGAGACAGTTACTACCTGCAAGGTGGTGAGGGGAGCCAATCAAAATTAAGGTGGTTAGGGCTGGTCAAGCTGGCTGGGGGCCATCTTTGCTCACTCGATGGGAGGGGCTGTTTTGAGCGAGTGAGATGAGCCTGGGGTCAACTAGGGGTCAGCCCCTCAAGCTGTTATGAGGGACCCTAGCTGAGAAATATAACTTTAAAAATCCCCAACACTAACTATATATTACTTTTCAAACTTAAATTGAATTATGGCAGCAATGTATAGTAAGACATTTGCTCATAAGATGGCATTAATCAAATGAGTGCTAGTGCCAACAAGCATCTGACACATTCTTAAAACAACACAATGGAAAAATTTGTCTTAAGATGTGTGTACATTTTGACATCCTTTGTATATGCATGCATGTATATGATATATATGTATATATGATATATATCATATAATATCATTGTAGGGTTTCTAATTTTCTAGATTTTCATGTTTTTTTAAATAATCACACTACTAAAATAGAACTCATTAATGAACTTATTCCTCAAATATTCAATAAGCACCTACTATGTGCATGACACTGGTTTGGCTGCTGAAATTACAGGAATGAAGAAATAGACAAAAAAAAAAACCATGTCCCTTAAAGGTCATGGCCATCACAGAATGAAAAATGCATTTAGTCCATCTTTAGTAGCCCCTAAAGTCTTAACAGTCTCAACCATATTCAAAAGTCCAAGTCCAAAATCTCCCCTGAGACTCAAGACAAACTTAGCTGTTGTTGTTGTTCTTGTTAGGTGCTATGGAGTTGGGTCTGACTCATATTGACTCTCATGCTGCTTTTAACAACTGATTCTTTTGGCATTGCTTTGGGGTGGATTGCTATGTCATTCTCCTATTTTTGCAGTGCTGAGATTGAACCCAGGGCCTCAGAGAGTACAGAGCAGCTCTCTACCAACTGAGCTAAACTCCAGCCCTTTGTGGTACTGGGGGATTGAACCCAGGGCCTCAAGCACACTTTTGCAACTGCTTTACCACTGAGCCACACCCCCAGCTCATTGTTAAGTCCTTCTGACTCATAGTAAGTGGATGACTTGTTTCAGGAGGGGGCTGCCATGTCCTTCTCTCATTCTTTTTTTTTTTTTTTTTTTTTTTTTTTTTTTTTTTTTTTTTTTTTTTTTTTTTTT
>VMDO01025410.1:0-28266 GCA_007922755.1 Pedetes capensis
GCCAGGGGCCGGCCAAGGGGCTGTGGACGGAGTGGAGGGGCCACAGGATTCACACACGACCCCCGGGACAGGCCAGGGGCCGGCCAAGGGGCTGTGGACGGAGTGGAGGGGCCGCAGGATTCACGCACGACCCCCGGGACAGGCCAGGGGCCGGCCAAGGGGCTGTGGACGGAGTGGAGGGGCCACGGGATTCACACACGATCCCCGGAACAGGCCAGGGGCCGGCCAAGGGGCTGTGGACGGAGTGGAGGGGCCACGGGATTCACACACGATCCCAGGGACAGGCCAGGGGCCGGCCGAGGGGCTGTGGACGGAGTGGAGGGGCCACGGGATTCACACACGATCCCCGGGACAGGCCAGGGGCCGGCCAAGGGGCTGTGGACGGAGTGGAGGGGCCACAGGATTCACACACGACCCCCGGGACAGGCCAGGGGCCGGCCAAGGGGCTGTGGACGGAGTGGAGGGGCCGCGGGATTCACGCACGACCCCCGGGACAGGCCAGGGGCCGGCCAAGGGGCTGTGGACGGAGTGGAGGGGCCACGGGATTCACACACGATCCCCGGGACAGGCCAGGGGCCGGCCAAGGGGCTGTGGACGGAGTGGAGGGGCCTCGGGAGGAGCCTGAGATGCTGTAGCCCAGGGCCCTGGAGGCGCCAGTGTGAGGACGGAAAGTGCCCTTAGGGACCCTCCAGGTCTGACAGGCCCCAAAGCCAAGAGGAGAGGAAGGGGGGACCAGTGGGGAGCAGGGCCGAGGGGCTTTTGGGGTGAGGTGGGGTCTCCCTGGGGAGGGCCTGCTGGGCCTGGCTGGGGCCTCCTGGGCCCACCTCCCTCCCTTTCTTCTCACAGCCTGTGTCCTGGCCGGACGCCCCTGGCCACTTGTCTCTGGGGTCTGAACCCAAGTGTGGGGCCTTGGGGCAGACCGGGCAGTCCTTGGGGGGCACCCCAGTGGAGTGTGGATGCTGCAGCACTGCAGGGCCCCCCACTGTCCTCTCTCCCCCCGCAGTATGTCCGAGTCTCCCAGGACACGCCCCCCAGCGTGATCTACCACCTCATGACCCAGCACTGGGGCCTGGACGTCCCCAACCTCCTCATCTCGGTGACCGGGGGCGCCAAGAACTTCAACATGAAGCTGAGGCTGAAGAGCATCTTCCGCAGGGGCCTGGTCAAGGTGGCCCAGACCACAGGTCCGAAGGCCACTGGTGCGGGGTGGGCGTAGTGGGCAGCGCTGGGGGCAGGGCCAGGGGGACGGGAAAAGCTTTGGGTGGTCAGTCCTCGCCCCAGCCTGTCTAGCTGGCCTGACCCCTGGGCTGCCCAGCCCCCAACTTGATGTGCAGCTGCCGCTCTGCTTGACTGGGGGCAGGGCCGGCTCTGGCTCGTCACCCCCTAGTGACCCAAGGCCTTGGAGCCGTGAGCATCCTTGGTGGCCATGAGCAGCAGAAGCCACCAGAGGAGGCCTGCTAAGCACGGTGTCAGCAGGACTCTGTTCCCTAAGCCCTGCCAGCCAGGGAAGGAAGGTTTAGTGCTGGCCTGGCCCCTGGGGGCCCTGCCTCCTTGGAGTCAGAATGTTTCTCGAGGTCACACTGCCAGTGAGAGCCAGCAGGGGCCGGGGTCCACATGGACCCAGAACCTTGCCATGGCCCGAGGTCCCGGGGTTCCCTACGTGGACACAGCCGTGGCTGAGGCAGGCCACACCGGAGGAGGCTGACGATGTAGGAAAGCGCCACTGGGGGGCAGGAGCCCAGGGCCCCCGGCTCGTCCTGGGGTCTGGGTTTAACAGAGGGTGAGGACACCCTGGCCTGGAGCTGAGCAGGGTCTCGCTGAGTGTGACCTGGCCCGCCACGCTCACGGCCTCCACCTTGGCCGCCTCCCAGATGGCAGTGGGAACAGTTGTCCTGTGTACTGGAAACCCACGTGTTTATGTCTCCCCCATCCCTCATTCCCACTTGTAAATCAGCCAGACCTCTTCTCAGCCTGTCGCGATGGACTGGGTTTAGTGCCACTGACCCCCTGCCACGTGCGCGCACAGCCTTGGCGTCCTGTTTCCTTGGCGTCCCTTGGGTGGTCACAGGCCATGGCTTCGCCTCGTCTCAACACCACATCCTCTGGGCTCTTCCTGCCAGTCCCCTGATCCCCAGAGCCACTGCCCGTGTTTTCAACTTTTATTCTGCAGGACCGCGGGGCTGAACCCAGGGCCCTGCGCGGGAAGTGCTCTACCACTGCGTGGTGCCCCCTGACCTATTTAAAAGTTTTATGTTCAGCGAGGGTCTCCCGAGTTGTGCAGACTGCCCCTGGCCTCGAACTTGTGATCCTCCTGCCTCCACCTCCCCAGTTGCTGGGATGACAGTCTGTTCCACCACACCAGCTGGATGGTTTTTTTAAATGACAATGCCATGGCCAGCTTCTCTGCATGAGGTCTGGACAGCAGCAGGCAGGGGGCAGGCCACTGCACAGCTGCAGGCAGGTCTTTTCTCCCATGTCTTGGCCAAGGCTCTATCCATGTGTCATCACTGGGGACGGAGGAGCCAGCCGACCCCCTCTGGGACCTGTCACTCTGAGTCACAGCCGGGACAAACCCATAGTGCTTGGCCTGTGTCGTTTCTCCCACCTGCATCAGTGGCCACAAAGCCACTTGGTCAGGACAGACAGTGATGGAAAGAGCGGCCCGTGCAGGGGCCGCTGCCACTGTGGGCAGGGCAGATGGTCCTCTGCAGGGAATGGGGCCAGGGATGAGGAGCGAGTGTACAACCTACTACCTTCGAGGCCCAGACACTGAGGGGAAGAGAGGAAAGCTGCAGGTCTTGAAATGGGAAAATTCAGAGCCTGTGTTGAGAAGCTGTGTTCCTGAGCCCAGGGCAGAGGGGAGGGGGGTCCCTGCTCCTATCCTCCCCGTCCCTGTCTTGGGGACTTGGAGAGTCTCCATTCCCAGAGCCTCGTTGGGAGACACCGCCATGATGTATCTCCCTCCGTAATCCTGCTTCGGTGACTTTGCTGAGGCGCTTGATCCCCAGGTGCCGGGGCCAGTGTGGCTGCACACAGAGGGGATCTGGGTGTCTGCTTGTGGGTGGCGGGGTGCGCAAAAGACCCGCGAGGCTGCCCAAGCCCATCTCTTTCCACAGGGGCCTGGATCATCACCGGGGGGTCCCACGCCGGTGTGATGAAGCAGGTGGGCGAGGCGGTGCGGGACTTCAGCCTGAGCAGCAGCTACAAGGACGGAGACGTCATCACCATCGGCGTGGCCACCTGGGGCACCATCCACAACCGGGAGGGGCTGGTCCATCCCATGGTGAGCAGCTCCGAGGGCCTGGGTGCGGGAAGGGCGGAGGGGTGCATGGAGCTGGCACCAGGAGGAGTGGGCAGGGGAGGAGGTGCAGCGGAGGTGGCTCAGGTCCTGGCGTTCCATCCGATAACTGACCAGACTCGGAGGGCACAAGCTCCCTTTGAATGCTCTGTTCCCACGGTTATTTACTACCGAGTTATTGGATCCAACGCAAGCTAAATCCAATCACACTTCACCCTAATCACACGGGTAGAGGGGCAGCAAGAGACAGTTCAGGATCATCTCTCAAACATTGGGGGAAAGCCCTACTCCAGAGTCCAGGTCCTGGTCGCCTCGGGGGTGACCATATGGACTCAGAAAAGAACTCACCCAGGCAGGGGTCAGGTGAGGCGAGGCACTGGCGAAATGGCAGAGCAGAGTTTCGAGCGGTGGAAGGGAGTTTCAAGTGGTGTTGGAGCCACAGAGTCACTTGGTGTCACAGGTTCGATCCGTGGTCAGGAGGCAGAATTGAAGCATTTGGAGCTTGACAGGAGCAGGGAGCCGGGCTTGCTGAGGGCCTGTGGAGGGCTCCTTACTGCTGGTTTTTAAGTGCTTCATAGTAAAAAAGGGGGCTGGGACTTGGCTCAGTGGGTAGAGTGCTGCACTGCAGTCTCTGAGGTCCCGAGTTCAATTCCCAGCACCGCAAAAATGGGAGAAGGACCTGGCAATCCACTCCCAAGGCAATCCTGATACAGTCAGCCATTGAAAACCCTATGAGGGTCGCTATGAATCGGATACCGACTCGATGGCACCTAACAACAACAACAACAACAACAGTAAAAAAGGAGCGGAATCCCCCGAGGCTCTAACGCCTCCTGGCCGTCCCAGGGTGGCTTCCCCGCAGAGTACGTGCTGGATGAGGACGGCCAGGGGAACCTGACCTGCCTGGACAGCAACCACTCCCACTTCATCCTTGTGGACGATGGCACCCACGGCCAGTACGGGGTTGAGATTCCCCTGAGGACGAAGCTGGAAAAGTTCATCTCGGAGCAGACCAAGGAGAGGGGAGGTAAGTGATAGGGAGGCGCTCAGAGTGCCCGAATCCCGCGCCCAGGTCTCAGTGCGCCTGCTGGGGCCGTCTGCTCCGCTCCTGTGTCCCACGGAAGGAAAGCTAGCGTGAGCCCATGGCTTGCCCGTGTGCTCTCGAAATGGACCGTCCACACTCATTTTAAACCGGAAACACGGGCTTGGGCTCAGAGGTGAGCACAGATGACCCTGACCTTCAGAGCTGAGTGTTGGAGACGGGGGTCCAGGAACCCGGGGGACACAGGCAGGATTCTGCACACGGACGGAAGAGGAGGCTTAGATTCGGAGTTAGCGCTAGCTCAGCGCCGAGGTCGTTCGGGACGCCGTTGAGCAGCTTCTGAGCGCATCGGAATCCCCCAGACGGCTTAGCAGGCCAGCAAGCTAGACCCACTGCCCCCGGGGGCTCTGACTTGCATTGCTCCTGTGTCCCAGGGACTCTGCTTTGACTAAGGGACCTCAGGGTGGAGAGTGTGTGAAGACAGGCACCACTGTTGGCAGGGGATAGTTGGCTGCCCAGGACAAGGGACCATCAAAGTCCTCTGGAGTTGCCCTGCCTGCTGGGCTGGAGGGAAAGTGCAGGATGGGCAAAACAGAAGGGCAGAGGACAGGGGCTCTGGGGCCCTTCCTGCCCAGGTGGGATGGGCCTGGGCCTTCTGCAGGTTTTTCCCTTGGACCAGCCTGGATTTTGAGGCTCTATGACAACGGTGGGCTGGGATTTAGCTCAGTTGGTAGAGCGCTGCACTGCAGTCTCTGAGGACCCAAGTTCAATTCCCAGCACCACAAAAATGGGAGAAGGACCTGGAAATCCACTCCTAAGGCAATCCCAAAACAGTCAGCCATTGAAAACCCTATGAGGGTCTCTATGAGTCGAATACTGACTCCACGGCACCTAACAACAACAACAACAACGACAATAGTTGCAGAGAAAAGCAGGCCGGCCACAGTGGCCTACTATGTAGAGAGGGCAGGGGACTAGGGTGCCAGCCAGCTCTGATTGTCCAGCTCTGGATGGCCCGCGCTCTTCCATCCCATCCAAGAAAGCAAGAGGAGGGACAGGTGCAGGTGAGCTGGAGAGGTCTATGGTCAGTTGAGTCCCCTCTGTGTTTGCTTGTTTCTGTGATGGACAAATCGCCTGCACAGCCAGCAGTCTCCACCGTTAACAGCCGCTCAGCACCTGCAGCCCAGCCCAGCGGCTGCTTCCGCCATGGGACTAGGCTGGAGTTGGGGGTGGGGAAGCGACCCCAAGTGGCGGGTCCATGCTCTGCCTGTCCTCACACGGGCCCTGTGCTCTGCCTAGGTGTGGCCATCAAGATCCCCACCGTGTGTGTGGTGTTGGAGGGCGGCCCCGGCACCCTGCACGTGAGTACCAGCTGCCAGCGTGGTGTAGGGCTGAGCCCCGCCGTGCATAGGAGGACGGGCGTGAGGCACTCTGGCTGGCATCCTGCTGGGACCACCGACAAGAGGGGGCAGTGAGCTGTCCCCAGGAGATGGGAAGGGAAGAGGTCACACCGTGACAGGGTCCCTGCCAATGCACACCTGCTGGGTGGGCTGATGGCAAGATGGCTTTGGTCCTGGAGAAGGGAGAGGCCGCTGGCTCAGTGCTCCCAGGTCTCCTCCAAGAGGGAGGCCAGGAGGGCTTTAAGAGTCTGCCACCCAGACCCCCCAGGAGGGGTTTCCCAAGTACAGGCCTTGGACTCGCCCCAGCCCCAGCCCCAGCCCTGAGGACGTGGCAGGCAGGTTCTGCAGGTGTTTTAATCGCTGTCCCCCGGACTCTCCTTCCACGCAATTAGTGGCCTGTGGTCTGCTGTCTCCCTGGCCTGAGCCGGCTCTACCCATTGGGAACGATGGGTTTGGGACAAGAGTCTGAGATGACAGGAAGTGACCTTGTTTTCCTTTCATGGTCCCAGGAGATCAAGGCAGGGTCTCTGGGCTGGCTGGGGGTCTGCAGAGCTCCACGTCCCTGCTCCCTCCAGGCTGAGCCCCCTCCGCAGCTCCCCTGCCTCCAGAGCCATGCCTGCTCCCCCACCCAGGGCAGCCCCCTACGCTAAAGGCGTCCTTAATGCCGGCAGCTTGGTTACAGCCCCTTCCTGCAGCCAGACACTGCCCAGTGTCCCCCAGGCCCTGGTCACTCTGGGTCCACACAGCATCCCTTGTGGAGGTGGCTTTCATTTCCAAGGGTCGATGGGGACCTTAAGTGACAGGCGTGAGTCAGGTCTGTGGGGTGTGTACCATCCAGGTGTCCTGGGTCGCTCCATTGTCCCCCAGGGCGGTAAAATGTGACCAAACTAGTGATTGTCTCCGGTAAACTCCAGTCTGCTCATCTTAGAGCCCTTTACAGTGGCGGGCAAGGCTGCCTTCACCGCCCTCGGAGGGCTCTGCGTTTCACAGGCACAGAGCGAGGTGAGGGCCCTGCGCTGGCTCACGCTGGGCCCTGGCATTGCAGACCATCTACAACGCCATCACGAATGGCACGCCCTGCGTGATCGTGGAGGGCTCCGGGCGCGTGGCCGACGTCATCGCCCAGGTGGCCGGCCTGCCGGTGTCGGAGATCACCATCTCGCTGATCCAACAGAAGCTCAGCCAGTTCTTCCAGGAGATGTTTGAGACCTTCACGGAAAGCAGGATCGTCGAGTGGACCAAAAAGGTGGGGCAGCCGGGCGTGGCAGCGACACGTGAGGCCGGCCACGGGGACACCGTGGACGGGGAGGAAGCAGGACCCCACACACAGACCCTGTGGGGCTCACGTGATCCAGCCCTCCAGCCTGAACCCCCGCTCCCCACAGAGGCCTCCCACCCGGCCCGGATGAGTTCAAACCGCCGCTCCCGGCACCTGCTGGTTCTTGTAGTCACCTGACTCAGTTTCCCATGCTTGGAGTCTGAGTGCTGGGGGCCTGGAGCTCATACCCTGTGAGGTCACCCATCCCTGTGTCCTGGCAGGATTCTTGGGTGGGGGAGTGGGTGCCCCTCTGGGCCTGTTTCCCCTGAATGAAGTTGCTGGCCAAGCAGTGAGAGATCACAGCTTTCAGACGGCTGCCCGCTGGGCAGACCAGGTCTGAAGAGCGCTGCCCGTGCACACACAAAGCTTTAATGGTGGATGTGTGCTGCTCAGGGCTGCTGCCGGACGCAGGGATGCCTGGGTGATGGACAGTTGGCAGATGGATGGGTGATGTCTACGTGGATATGTGGGCAGATGCATAGGGGACTGGATGGATGGAGCTGTGACAGACACATGGATGAGAGGTGGATGGACAGCTGGAACCGGCTGGCTGGATACATGTGTAGATGGATAGAGCCCTAGCCCTGACTGTGCTGTCTGGGTTCTGTGGGCAGCCACGGCACCAGCCACAGACCACAGGGACACACTGTAGCAGGCCACGCTGGGCTGTGGCTCGTTGACCCAGGGCTGTCTGAGGTCCCAGGACTTGAACTGCTGTTGGGCAGCCAAGAAGCAGAAGCCGCAGGACTGGGTGACGTGGGGGTGGCACAGTGGCTTTGCTTCAGCTTTATAATCTGTGAGATCATCTTTGTCCGTCAGGGGAACAGCGTGAGTTTGAGGTGAGCTCAGAAGGTTGGGGGTTGGTGAAGCCACCGGCTCCCCTGCGCACCTCAGGCCTCCTTTCTCCTCTCCTTGGCGCCGCCGGGAGCCAGCAGGCAGGCCGCAGAGCCTTCTCTCAGCTGCGTTATCAATTATTCAGGCAATCGGAGAACCGACTCCACTCCACGGTTATCCAAAAGTGCTTATTTTTCAATCTGCTCTGTTGCCAAGTGGAGGCACTGGGCGTGGTGTTTCGTATGAGCCCACGCGTGGCCTAATTGAGGGCTGCTGTTGCTGAATTCTTGCTTCATGGTCACGGTCAGCCCGTTCCTTCAAAACGTCTGTGCCGTGGGTGGGCTGGGGACGGTGGTGCTGTGCTGGTGGCAGAGGTGGCCAGGCAGCTCACAGCCACCTGTAGCCGAGGGTGGGAGGAGCAGGCTCGGCTTCTTGCAGCTGCTTTTCCTAGCCTTTGAGAGGCCAGCGCCTGAGGCTCATGGCGGCCGTGGAGGGAGGCCGTCTGTGGGAGCCTCAGCATGGTGTCGCCTGCACGGATTCGCGCGTGGCAACTGCTCTCCTGCACAAACCTGGGCCATGCTCCATTCAGGAGACGATATTTTGGCTGGCAGAAGGCAGAGCGGTCAGGAGGGAGTCCAGGCAGGTTTTGAAGTTGGCATGAAAGCTGGACTGTGAAGGGTGGGGAAGGTTGGGGTGTGTGAGTGTGCTCTGGGGCAGTACAGCGGCACTGGGATAAGGTGGCCAGGCCGAGGGAGGACAGGAGAGGCCCGTGTGGCCGGCGGGGAGCTACAGGAGGGAAGCCTGAGGCTTCTTTCTGGAGCAGTAGGGATACGGATAAGATGTGTTTGTGGAGGGTTCACCCCTGCCAAAAGGGCAGGAGTTTGGGGTGCGAGCAACTGGTCGCAGATGTAGCTGCTAGGACAGCTTATGACAGATGGCAGATGATACTTGAGTAGATGGATATTCAGATGGGTGGATAGACCCAGGGATGCATGGGTGACGGACAGTTGGCAGGTGGATGGGTTACGTCTACATGGATACGTGGGCAGATGCATAGGTGACCGGATGGATGGAGGTGTGATGGATACAGGGATGGGGGGTGGACGGATAGCTGGAGCCGGCTGGCTGGATACATGTGTAGATGGATAGAAAGCTAACCAGACAGGTGGATGGAAACAGACAGATGGATGGACATGTGAGTGCATGGCTAGGTAGGTGGAGAGACACGCGAATAGATAGGTACAGATTGGTAGGTAGGGGAATGGGGAGATGGGCGATGGATAGATAGACAGGTAGGCAAGGGGAGAGAGGAATGGCCGGGGCTCAGGCAGGAGGACCAGGGGGAGAAGCATCACAGTAAGCCATGCTGGGTGCCTGTGCAGCAGCTGATGTGTCATGATCTGTCGGGGTTCAGCTCAGGCCCGGCAGAAGTCAGAGCCTTGCCCAGACACCACGTGGGTATTGGGGACCCACTGAACCAGGTTGGTGTTATGGCCGGTGGCGCCAATGAAGGACCTTGGGAGAATTTCAACAGGGAAAACAGGAAAGGAAGGTTTATTGGGTGCTCCCCAAGTGGGGTGCAATAAGCAAGCAACCCCTAAGCAAGAGCTATAAGTGCTGGCTCTAAGCCTGCAGCATGGAATGCTGCAGGCTGAGTGCTGGAACAGCTCAGCCTTAAAGGCGCAGCTACAGCAGCTGGTGTTCTGCTGGGCTGCAGGTCAGTTCGCCTTGACTCTCACAGCTCACCTTCTCTGCCTCCCTCCTTCCCAGGGATGGGAGGAATTGGGAGGCTCTTCGTGGCTTGATTGTAGCATTTGGCGCTTCAGGGCCCCTGGTCTTGACCGTGTTGGCTTGCTTGAAGAGTCCACTGGAGTAAGGAGCGCTGGTCAAGGTGATGGGGTTCAGTTGGCAGTTGAGGGATGGTCAGAACTGGTAGGGGGAAGGGAGAAGTAGTACAGGTGAAGGGGGTCCGGGAGCCCTGCTTATATAGGGTCCTGGAGGGGCATGTGACTGGGATTAGCCAATCAGGGCACACATCTGACAGTTACTGCATATAAACTGACATAACTGCCAGGTAGGGACAGTTATCTAACAAAAATGCCAAGGATAGCCAATCAGGATTAAGGTAGTTAAGGCGGACCAGGCTGGTCAGGCGCCATCTTTGCTCACTCGATGGGAGGGGCAGGTGTGAGTAAGATGTGGCCCAGGGGTCAACTAGGGGTCAGCCCCTCAGGCTATTATGAGGGACCCTAGTTATGGGGTAGATTTTAACAATCCCCAACAATGATCAAGGAGAATATTCTAGACAATTGGGTGATGTTCTCCACTGGATGGACTGCTCCCATGATACATTTGGTCTTTATGCCTTCGTCTTTCCACCTCCGGTGACAGGAGGTGAGCTGGTGGCCCTGGCGACAGGGAAGGCAGGGCTGGTGTGCAGGGTTCTGGCTCCACGTCAGGGCCTCAGCTCCACGTGACCTTACGGGAGGCAGGACATGGGGTCCTCCTTGGTGTCTCAGCGGGAAGATGTCTGTTGCAGATCCAAGACATTGTCCGGAGGCGGCAGCTGTTGACCGTCTTCCGGGAGGGCAAAGACGGTCAGCAGGACGTGGACGTGGCCATCCTGCAGGCCTTGCTGAAAGGTGAGCGTCGGGGAACGGGGGGGGGGGAATGAGGGAGGAGGCCAGGGTCGGGGCGGCCGGGATGAAGAGCCTCAGCACTAGAGGTGCCTCAGTGCTCCTTAGTCAGAGGCACTGGCCACAGGGCAGCAGGTGGTGGGCCACGTCCCCTCGTGCTCCTGCTGTCCAGGAAGCTCCCAGTAAGACGAACTCAAAAAGACCGGTGCTGACGCAGTGAGACACTTCATAGTCAATTTTTTTTTTTTTTTGGTACTGGGGGTTGAACCCAGGGCCTCGCACTTGCATGCTCTGCAAGTGCCGGACCACTGAGCTGCACCCCCAGCCCGTTATTTTACTTTTTTTTTTTTTTTTTGGTGGTACTGGGAGTTGAACCCAGGGCCTCACACTTGCATACTCTGCAAGTGCTGGACCACCAAGCAGCACCCCAGCCCTTTTTTTTTTTTAATTTTTGAGACAGGATCTCGATAAGGTACGAAGACTGCCTCTGGTCTCCAACTTGCGATCCTCCGCCTCCCGAGCCTCTGGGATTATAGGCGTGCACCACTGCGCCCGGCTTATTAATAATTTTTAATGTACAACTTAATGAGTCTCACTATGACATTTCCATATGTGCATTTCATTGTACATTGTGATAACCTCCCCCTGACCCTCTCATGGCCCTCTCCCCCTGCCCCAGCTCCCCACCAAGACTCTCGGGCTTGGAGCCCAGGTGGAAGGCCCTGACCCACCACTTTCCCCCACAGCCTCTCGGAGCCAAGACCACTTTGGCCAAGAGAACTGGGACCACCAGCTGAAGCTGGCCGTGGCATGGAATCGTGTGGACATCGCCCGCAGCGAGATCTTCACCGATGAGTGGCTGTGGAAGGTGAGGTGGCCTGGGAAGTGAGGGGAGGCCCTGCCGGCGCCCCAGTCCCACCTGGGTGTGGGCCACCTGCGTGAGTTCTTCCCTCCCCGGGTGGAGACCGCAGCAGCCCCCAGGGTCCCCGGGACCAGGGGTCCCCCTCACGGAGCTGGTACCCCCTCAGCCCTCAGATCTGCACCCGATGATGACGGCCGCCCTCATCTCCAACAAGCCCGAGTTTGTGAAGCTCTTCTTGGAGAACGGGGTGCGGCTGCAGGAGTTCGTCACCTGGGACGCGCTGCTCTACCTCTACGCCAACCTGGAGCCGTCCTGCCTGTTCCACGGCAAGCTGCAAAAGGCGCTGGCCGAGGAGCCCGGGGGCCCGGCCTCACCCGCCGCGTCCAAGCTGCTCATGCACCACGTGGCCCAGGTGCTGCGGGAGCTCCTCGGCGACTCCACGCAGCCGCTCTACCCCCGGCCGCGGCATGGCGACCGGCCGCGACTCTCCCTGCCTATGCCGCACATCAAGCTCAACGTGCGTGCTGGTGACTGTGGGTGGTCAAAGAATATTGGTGAAGGAGACAGACAGGGTATCTCACTTTCTAGATGTTTCTAGATAGCTCCAGAGTAATGGTGTGTTAGTCAGCTTTCTGTTGTTGTTGTTAGGTGCCGTTGAATCAGGTCCGACTCGCAGTAACCCTATGTACAACAGAACAAAAGCCTCCCTGACACTGTGCCATTCCCAGCATTGTCGGTGCTTCTCTGCTACTCATAGGGTTTTAGACTGATTGTTTCAGGACTGGGCTGCCACATCCTTCTCCCGTTTTTGCGGTACTGAGGATTGAACCCAGGACCTCAGAGAGTGCAGAACAGCACTCTACCAACTGAGCTAAACTCCACCCCCAGCTTTCTGTTACTGTAGCAAAATACCTGAGACAATCAACTCATAAAGAAGAAAGGCTTCCTTTGGCTCCCAGTGTGGAGGTTTCGGTCCACGATTGCTGGGCCCCATTTCCCCTGGGTTTGTGGGGTCCTGGCACAGTGGGAGCTCATGGCTGAGGAGGCTGCTCTCCTCATTTCCAGTTCATGGCAGCTGGGAAGCAAAAGACAGAGAAAGAGGCAGAAGCTGCGGTTCCAATATCCCTTCCAGGACACTCCTCCAACACCCCGATTCCCTCCCCTGGGCCTGCCTCCTGAAGGTCCCCCACCTTCCAGTGGTGCCACAGCTGGGGACTAAGCTTGTATTTGACACATAGGCTTTAGGAGAGCATTCCAGATCCAAACTATGTTGTTGTTGTTGTTAGGTGCCGTCGAGTCGGTATCCGACTCATAGCGACCCTCTGTACAACAGGGGAAACACGATTGTCAGTGCTTCTCTGCTGTTCATAGGGTTTTCAATGGCAGATTGATTTTTGGGAGGGGGTTGCCAGGTCCTTCTCCCAAGCCTACAGCATCTGGTGTTCCCAGGCGGTCTCCCATCCAGGTACTAACCAGGCCCGACCCTGCTTAGCTTCCGAGATCTGACGGGATCGGATGCCACAGGGCTACCGCTGCAGTTCATCCAAACTATAGCAAATGTGTTTTGAAACTGCCGTGCACGTGGGGTATTACTGGAAAGGCAGCCTGCGGGCTCAGTGTCCTGGGACGGGGTCCTGAGGGCAGGGCAGGGCAGGACTTGCACTCGCGATGGCCTCAGCACTCAGACACCAGGGGCCGCTGTGGACTCGGTCTGTCCCCGCCCGCAGGTGCAGGGAGTGAGCCTCCGCTCCCTCTACAAGCGTTCCTCGGGCCATGTCACCTTCACCATGGACCCCGTCCGGGACCTTCTCATTTGGGCCGTCGTCCAGAACCGCCGGGAGCTGGCGGGAATCATCTGGGCTCAGGTGACAGGACCCGCTTCCCCGAAGACCGGGCCACGTGTACACCCAAGATCCGTGGCAGGGGAACCCGTGCTCCACTACGTGTACATCCGAGATCGGTGGCAGGGGAACCCGTGCTCCGGGCACAGGAAGCTCAGGGCTTGGAAGGGTGGTGGGGTCTGGAGCACCAGGAAGGGTGTGGGCTGCCCAGTGTTGGAGAACAAAGAGCTCAGCTCTCGGCAGGAAAAGACGTTCTCAGGACAGGTCTGCAGGGCCAACTCCTGGGTTCTGTGTGCAGGGCCGAGGCCCGTGGGCTGTGCTGTCCTCTGCCTGCTGGGTTCTGGGGGCCAGTCATCCTGTCAGTCATCCTGGGGGCGTCTGGCTCATCCTGTCCCTCAGGGGGACTGCAGTGAGAGCTCCCGCTGGCCAGGGCAGGCGGGGACATTCAGAGAGGGGCTGCCTGTTGCTCTAGGGTGACTCTGCTGTCTCTATGGATGGGACACAGAGCAGCCCTGTCCAGGGGACCCCCGTTTTCACTGTCCCCAGGGTGTGTGGGGTCCCCCAGTCAGGATGAGAGGGGCGGGGCTCCAGGGCCTCACTTTGCCCCTCACCGGGTTCCAGAGCCGGGACTGCATCATGGCGGCGCTGGCCTGCAGCAAGATCCTGAAGGAGCTGTCCAAGGAGGAGGAGGACACGGACACCTCGGAGGAGATGCTGGGGCTGGCGGACGAGTTTGAGCACAGGGCCATCGGTGAGGGTACCCGGTCGTCGGCCCTGGGTCTCAGCCCCATGTGTGGTCGCCCTGGGTCCTCGGCCCTGAACATCGGCCCCTCGTGCCCCACCTCTGTCCGGCAGTGCCGTCTGCAGGGCTGGTTCTGTGACTGTCCCCGGGGCTCAGTGGCCGTCAGCTGCCGCCCTCACGTGGCTCTTTCCCCTCCGTCCAGGGGTCTTCACCGAGTGCTACCGGAAGGACGAGGAGAGAGCCCAGAAGCTGCTCACGCGCGTGTCGGAGGCCTGGGGGAAGACCACCTGCCTGCAGCTGGCCCTGGAGGCCAAGGGCATGAAGTTCGTGTCTCACGGGGGCATCCAGGTGACTGCACGAGGGCCACTTCCAGAGCCAGGCGCCCCGGGGCTCTCAGGGCCAGCGGCAGGGTTGTGCACACCAGGTGCCCGGCCCCAGCGACCAGGGACAGAGGCGCATGTAGCCCATTTTGCAGATGAGGAAACTGGGGCTCTGCAAAAGCACCCATCTGGTGGCCATGGAGGCGGCAGCTCATTCCAAAGGGGAGGCTCCTGCTCACTCCCTCCCCGCCCTGCAGGCCGTCCCCAGGTGGCCCAGAAGCCTGTGTCAGGCCTTCGAACCTGGGCACTCAGGAGGGACGGGGGATGGTGTAGTCTTCCTGGAGCAGGGCGGGGAGGAAGCGAGCACCCCTCGAGCGCTTGGGGTTCCTTGGAGCATAGCTTCGTGTTCTCCCCATTTCCGTGGAGGTCTGTGGCGTCCCGGGCTGTGTGGGGCTTGGGGACACCTGTCATTCAGAGCTGAGAAGGGCCACCTAGAGAGAGCTGGGGACGGTGCATGGCCGTGGGGCCCCGCAGGGGAGGCGAGGGGACAGCGGCGAGGTCCGAGGCCGTGTGCGAGGCGGCCTCTCCTCCACTCTACCCCGAGGCCCTGAGGCTCTGCTCTGCCCGCCGGAGCCCTGATTCTCTGCCCGCAGATGGCGGGGCCCCTGTCCTGCTCTGGTCACCCATGGTGTGGGGCTCAGATGCAATGTGCCTGTGGGGGTCAGGGAGGAGTGGGCTCGGCTGGGCGGCCCTCGCCGTCCTGAGAGCGCCTCTGTCCGCAGGCCTTCCTGACCAGGGTGTGGTGGGGCCAGCTGTGTGTGGACAACGGGCTGTGGCGGGTCACCCTCTGCATGCTGGCCTTCCCGCTGCTCTTCACGGGCCTCATCTCCTTCAGGTGCGGCGGGGGCTGCAAGGCTGTGGGGCTGCGGGAGGGGCCCCCCGGCAGTGGACCTGCTCTCACCAGGACAGAGCCACGTGTCCTCCCAGAGCGGAATGGATGCATGTGGGCAGGACGTGGCGGGGACCACGTGCTCCAGGCCCCGCCCCGTCCCTAGCTCCTGCCCAGAGCCACCTGGCAGCAGGGGGCATTGACAAGCCCGCCCCAGCCTCAGCTCCCTGGTGATGGGAAGCAGGCCTGGGGATCCCCCGGCACTGCAGACCTGCACCAGGCCCAGAGGCGACAGTGAGCCTGGCTTGTCTGCCCTTCGTGGGGAGAGGGCGGTGCCTGCCTGGGGCAGAAGCCCTGGGCCTGGCCTGGCCCCACCTCGGCCCCCGATGAAGCTCCTGGCGCCTTGTGGCGGCATCCGCCCTGGTTCTCTGGGAACTGGCCAGAGGCTCTGGGCTCCCTGAGAGTCCAGGGGCCGATCCAAGACCCGGGCCGGGGGCCCCCACGCCTCACAGTGCCCTTCACAGGGCTGGAGCAGCCATGCCCCCAAGCCCAGGAGGGCACAGACGGAGGTGCAGGGTGTAGGACCGGGTCTCATGGAGACACGAGGCCCGTGGACATGAGAAGGGAGTGAGTGAGTGGAGGGGCACCGAGGGCCCTCGCAGGGTCCCATGGAGGAGTGGGACCTGCCGAGCCTCCTCCATAACGGCAGCCACCTCTTCTGCCCAGACGTTCTCCTCCCTCAGCTGCTGGGGACATGGGCCTGGCAGCTGTCACCACTTGAGAGTCCTGGGGGAAACTGAGGCATCGAGGAGCAGCCTTGGTGCCACAAGCAGCGCTTGCTTTGGCTCCTGAGGGGACAGAGCTGCCCCTAGGTCTCCAGGGGTCCTTGTGCTAAGAGACCGCTGGTCAGCGCACATCCATGCCGGGAGCGTGCTGGGCCCGTCAGCCCTGGCCCTGGTGAAGGGCAGCAGCCATAGGCTGTCCCCATGTAGGGGCCGCCGAGGCCTGGGTGCCCACCTAGTGCTGGGAGCCGTGGCCCTGGGGGGGACGTGAGGCCTTGGCTCTCGGGCCCTCGCCGGGCTGGGCCTTGTGCTCCGGCTGCTGCTCTCCATGGCTGGGTGCAGGGCTGTGGGGGCCTCGGGACTGGCAGGGCCAGGCTGCCCGCACTGGCCTCTCCTGCGACCCCTGGTGGCCTTAGGTGCCAGGCCCAAGGCGCGTCTTTCTGGGGGCAGGGGGTGCCTGGGGGCCGAGGGCGGGGGGCTGTGACGCTGCTGCCCGCAGGGAGAAGAGGCTGCAGGCGGTGGGCGGCGCGGCGCGCGCGCGGGCCTTCTTCTCGGCGCCCGTGGTGGTCTTCCTGGTGAACACGCTGTCCTACTTCGCCTTCCTCTGCCTCTTCGCCTACGTCCTCATGGTGGACTTCCAGCCCACGCCCTCCTGGGTCGAGCGCCTCATCTACCTCTGGCTCTTCTCCCTGGTGTGCGAGGAGACGCGGCAGGTGGGGGCCGGGGGGACCCCAGCCCGGGGGGCCTTCCACCAGCGTCGCCCCACAGCTTCCCGCAGGCCCCTGGGAACGGGGCAGCGGCCCACCCCTCCCCGGGACCCTGCGAGGGCCCTCAGTGTGCCTCCGCTCGCTCCCTGCCTGTGTCCACGGGCCTCGTGTCTCCGTGAGACCCGGTCCTACGCCCCAGGGCAGAGGCTCTCCCTCGGTGCCCTCCTGGGCTTGGGGGCACGGCTGCTCCAGCCCTGTGAGGGGCACTGTGAAGTATGGGGGCCCCAAGCCCACGCAGGTCAGGCCCTGTGAGGACTCAGCCTGCCGGGCCGGGATGCCCCGCTGCTGTCTGCAGAGTCAGACCCTGGAAGGGCAGAGGCACACAGCCACGCCCAGGACGCTGCCGAGCCCCGAGCGCCCAGCTGTCCCCTCCCTGTGGAGGTGGGAATGGGCTTGGTTTGCGGCAAGGCTGGGTGATGCCACTCACAGCTAGGGCCACCCCAGAAGGCCCTGTGAGACCAGGGACTGGGGTTTTCACTGGGGTCCGTCCTGTGGACATGGCTGGCTGTCCTCGTGGCTGCCCTCTGTCTCCGGCGCCTCCGGAGGTTGAGATAATCCTGTGTGGCCCAGGGTCCCCCTAGATCACACTGTTGGGCCACCCCCTCGGTCCAAACCCCCTGATAAACAAAGACCCTCCTGCCCGGTGGGAGGTTCCACAGCTCTGAGGTCACCTCTCGGGACAGAGGCCTGCCTGCTCTTTGGGTGGGTTAACCCTTCGCCATGTGGAGTCCCCACCGTGCCCCTGCAGTGCCATCCGCTGGTGGCAGGGGCTGGTTCGCCCCCCGGGGCTGGGTGCTGACTGGGAAGCGGTCCCGGTTAGACTTGTCCCGGATTTAGGCAGCCTCTCGGCCCCTGGTATAGAGCCGGCTCAACGCCAGGCACAGGGGAGCACACACGGCATCCCATTGACGGGAGGCTGAGGCAGGAGGATCACAAAGTCGAGGCCAGAGGCAACCTGTACGAGTCAGCGGGACCCTGTGTCAAGATAAAAAGGGGGTGGGGAAGAGGCCTCCTTGGGGCCTCTGTGGTCCCCTCTGGGCCCCTCCTGGGGCTGCCACAGGAAGCAGTGTGGTTCTTGGCACAGCAGAGATCCCGTGGCAGGCAGCTGGGGCCTGACAGTGAGGAGGGGTCTTTGCCAGTGCGCGCATACACACACACACACACACACATACACACACACACACACACACACACACGCACACACATATACATACATACACACGCACGCACACATACACACGCACGCACACATACACACACGCACACACACATACACACGCGCACACACATATACATACACACGCACACACATACACATGCATACACACACATACACACACGCACACACATACACACATGCACATACACACGCATACACACACGCACACACATACACACATGCACATACACACATACACACACGCACATGCACACACATGCACACACATACACACATACACACATACACACACGCGCACACACACATACACACATACACACATACACGCACATACACACATACACGCACACACATATACACACATGCGCGCACACACACACGCACACACACGCACACCCACAAAGGCGTAACAAGCATGCTGACCGGACAGAGTCACCAGGTCAGGGGAGGCTCCGGCCCTCCGAGGAGCAAGGCAAGAACTCGCGGTCCTGCGTCGCTCCACGCCGTCCCTGGACTTAAGAGCGACGGGGCCGGCCCTGGCCCCCGCCCTGGCCCTTCCCCGTTCCCCAAGCTCTGAGCCCTGTGGCCCCCCTGACTGCCCGTCTCCTCAGCAGCTCTTCTCTGGCCCCGACGAGTGCGGGCTGGTGAAGAGGGCCGCCTCGTACTTCAGCGACTTCTGGAACAAGCTGGACGTCGGGGCCATCTTGCTCTTCATAGCCGGGCTGACCTGCCGGTGAGTGGCCAGGAATGTCCCCTGGCTCCTGCTGCGTGGCACCAGCTGGCCCAGGTGGGGCCCAGCTGCTCCCTGGACGCGGCTCCTCTTGGAACCCTGAACTGTCATCTGTCCGTGTGTGCTGTGGCAGCCATGGCCTCGCCTGCCTTTGGGGTCGCTGAAGGAGCCGTGTCGGGGCTCCCTGTCCACCCTGGGTGGCTGCCCTCATGCAGGCGTGACCAGAATCAGTGGTCCTGGCTCCCCAGGCGCATAGCAGCCCTTTTGCCCCGCATGTCACACTCCACCTGTGACAGCCTTATGTGCCTGGGAGTCCGGGGCCCCCTCTCCACAAGGCAGGAGGACGTGGCCAAGCCACCTTGTCCCCCAGGCCGTCCCCGTGGCCTGGCTGCCCTCCCCAAGGCTGGGCTTCTGGGCCTTTCTGAAGAAGAGCCCGTTCTCTGCACGGACTTGGCCCCTTGAGCTCACCCTCAGCCTTTGCCACACTGGGGGCCACTGCCCTTCAGAGCTCTTGCCCCAGAGGCCCTGCCTGGGCTGGGGTCGGGCTCCCCGAGCCTGGGGCCCCAGAGCCTGAGGAAGGGCCTGAGCCAGAGCCCCGCCCCGCTGCAGGCTCATCCCGGCCACGCTGTACCCTGGCCGCATCATCCTCTCCCTGGACTTCATCATGTTCTGCCTCCGGCTGATGCACATTTTCACCGTCAGCAAGACGCTGGGGCCCAAGATAATCATCGTGAAGCGGATGGTAAGGGGAAGGGCGAGGGCCACACCCACCGCAAGCCAGGCAGGCCCAGGCTTGCACTCACTCAGGTCCCTGTGTCCCATCCCTGCCTTGCTCTTTGGCCCCCCGAGTGCCCCCATACCTTTGTCTGGATGTCACCTCCTCCAGGATGCCTCCCCTGGTTCTCTGACCTCCGCAGCTTGTGCCCCATCCGCGGTGAGCCAGTGCTACCTCGGGTCACGGTCCTCTGACCACCTCCCATACCGCTTTGGCTTTGATGAGTAATGTTGCCATGAACAGCCCTTAGTTTTTGTGTGGGTACCTGTTTAATTTTTCGAGGAACTGCCAAGCTGTTTTCCACAGTGGCTGCACCCTTTTAAATTTCCTCTACAATGTTCAGGGCTGGGATTTAGCTCAGTTGGTAGAGCGCTGCGCTGCAGTCTCTGAGGTCCCGAGTTCAATTCCCAGGACTGCAAAAATGGGAGAAGGACCTGGCAATCCACTCCCGAGGCAATCCTGAAACAGTCAGCCATTGAAAACCCTATGAGGGTCGCTATGAGTCGGATACCGACTTGGTGGCACCTAACAACAACAACAACTACGATGTCCAGGGCTGGGATTTAGTTCAGTTGGTAGAGCACTGAGCTGCAGTCTCTGAGGTCCCGAGTTCAATTCCCAGGACCACAAAAATGGGTGTAGGGCCTGGCAATCCACTCCCGAAGCAATCCTGAAACAGCCATTGAAAACCCTATGAGGGTGTCTATGAGTCGGATACCGACTCGACGGCACCTAACAACAACAACACGATGTCCAAGCATTCCAGGTTCTCCACCCTCTTCCAGCACTTGTTACTGTTTTTTTATTCTTAGCGCCCCCTAGGGGGCTGCAAAGTGGTATCTCACCCACAGGGTGCCAGCACCCTCCGTGAGGTCCTGGGCCCCAGGGCTGCTCCCCGGCTTCCTGTGTCCATGCCACGGGTGTCAATGGCTGCTCGTGCTGCTGCTGGGCGCCGCGGTGGGGCCAGCGGGCAGGGCCCTCAGGCGCAGTGTGTGCAGCCCCGCTACCTCACTCCCTGCAGATGAAGGACGTCTTCTTCTTCCTCTTCCTCCTGGCCGTGTGGGTGGTGTCCTTCGGCGTGGCCAAGCAGGCCATCCTCATCCACAACGAGCGCCGCGTGGACTGGCTCTTCCGGGGGGTCGTCTACCACTCGTACCTCACCATCTTCGGGCAGATCCCCGCCTACATCGACGGTAGGAGCCGGACGGGCGCTGGGGGGAGGGTCTGAGGGGCGAGGCGGGGAGCAGAGAGCCGGGCAGGGGAGGCCCCAGGGTGCGCGCTCCAGCCAGAGAGTGGAGACATTGCTGGCTCCCCGCTGCCCTGGGCCTGAGGGCCTGTGGCAGAGCAAGAACACCTGCACTGCCGGGCTGAGGTAGGAGGTGGAGGGAGCCCAGTGTGGAGCCCAGGTGGCAGCTCCCTGGGGCCACAGGTGGGCTGGGGGTGGCCTGGGGCGTGGGACATCTGCCGACAGCCCCCAGCATCCACGAGACGCGGTTCCCTCTCCCTCCACCCAGATCAGAAAGCACTGCCTCCTTCTCTGATGGTGAGAATGGTTACAGAGTTGTTGTTGTTAGGTGCCTTCGAGTCACACTCGACTCATAGCGACCCTCATAGGGTTTTCAATGGCTGACTGTTTCGGGATTGCCTTGGGAGTGGGTTGCCACGTCCTTCTCCTGTTTTTGTGGTGCTGGGAATCGAACTCGGGACCTCAGAGACTGCAGAGCAGTGCTCTACCAACTGAGCTAAATCCCAGCCCCAGGTTACAGAGTAGGTGATCTTTTTAAAAACAACCTCCTTGAAATATAATTCACACTCCATAAAGCCACTGGCACAGAGTGTGTGCGAGGTGGGTCCACGGAGCCCCCAGGAGGCCTCTTCCCCACCCCTTTCTTATCTTGAGATAGGGTCCCGCTGACTCACACAGGCTGCCTCTGGCCTCGACTTTGTGATCCTCCTGCCTCAGCCTCCCAAGTCACTGGGATGACACGTGTGCACCCCCGTGCCTGGCATTAACCTGGCTCTCTACCAGGGGCTGAGAAGCTGCCTAAATCAGCAGCGAGTCTAACTGGGACCATTTCCAATTCGGCACCCAGTCCTGGGGGGCACACCATCCCCTGCCACCAGGGTATGGCACCACAGGGGCACGGTGGGGACTCCACATGGTGAAGTGTTAACGCGCCCGAGGAGCAGGCAGGCCTCTGTCCTGAGAGGTGGTCTCAGCACAGGAGCTGAGCTTCCAGCATTTGCATCAGCCTAAAGACCCCCACTGGTCTATAGCCATAGCCCTGTGGCATCCGATCCCGTCAGATCTCAGAAGCTAAGCAGGGTCGGTCCTGGTTAGTCCTTGGATGGGAGACCACCTGGGAACACCAGGTGCTGCAGGCTTGGGAGACGGACCCACAACCCACTCCCCCCAAAATAATCAGCCACCGAAAACCCTGTGAATAGCAGAGAAGCACTGACAATAATGTTTTGCCTGTTGTACGTAGGGTTGCTATGAGTTGGGCAGCCCCTCGATGGCACCCAACAACAACAAGAAACCCCCATCAGCTGTCATTGCTACAAGCACCCTCTGACCACCTTCCTGTCAACACGCTTGCCTGTCCCTCGTAGTGTATATACACGGGACAGTGTGAGGTGGGTCTCATGGGTCAGGCTCCTTTCCCTGAGCTCATTTTCTAGGTTTATCCGCATTGTAACACATGTCAGCGGTTCCTTTTTACTGCTAAACAATATCTCATTGCATGGCTAGACCACATTTTGTTCGCTTATAAGTTGGTGGAAATTCCTGTTCCATTTTCCGGCTTTGATGAGTAATGTTGCCATGAACAGCCCTTAGTTTTTGTGTGGGCACGTGTTTAATTTTTCGAGGAACTGCCAAGCTATTTTCCACAGTGGCTGCACCCTTTCACATTTCCTCTGGCGATGTCCGAGCATTCCAGGTTCTCCACACTCTTCCAACACTTGTTACTGTTTTTTATTCTTAGCGCCCCCTATGGGCTGCAAAGTGGTATCTCACTGTGGTTTGGGTTTGTCTTTCTCATACTGAGGATCTTGTCAGGTGCTTATCAAGCCATTTGTGTATCTTCTTTGGAAAAATTTCTATTTATGTTCTGCTCATTGTCATTTTTGGTTATTTGTTTTGTTTTGATTTTTGTCTTTTTAAAAAATTACTGAGTTGTAAGAGTTCTTTATACAAAGATACGAGATTCTTACCATATAAATGATTTACAAGTATTATCTGTTTTTACATGGGTTGTCTTCTCACTGTATGAATAAACACTTTCTTTGAAGTACAAAAGCTTTAAAGTTTGATGAAGTATAACTCACCAGGCTTTTAAAAATTCATCTGTACATTGGTGTCATAACTCATAAATCATTGCTTAACCCAAGGTCACAAAGATTTATGTCTACGTTTTTCTTCTAAGGGTTTATAGCTTTAGCACTTTCTTTTGGCTTCCGACCCATTTCAATTAATTTTTGCACGTGGTGTGAGGTCAGGGCCATTATTTTGCGTGTGGATATCCAGTTGTCCCAGCATTATTTATTGAGCAGACTTCTTTCTCACTGAATTGTGTTGGCACCCTGTGAAGCTCAATTGACCACTAATGTCAGAGTTTATTTATAGACTGTCGGTGCCACTCTGTTGGTCTGTGTGTCTAGTCTTGCACTGGTACCTCGCTGCTTTGGCTACTGACTTCTGTAGCATGCTTGAAACGGGGAAGGATAAATTTTCCAACCTTGTTCCTTTTTCCAGAGCACTTTGGCCCCTGGATACCTTGGGTGTGTATGAGTTTTTAGATCAGTTTTTCAGTTTCTCCAAAAAAGGAGCCTGGGATTTTGACTCTGAACATGAGATGTCCTTTTCACTTATTTCAATCGTTTATTTGTCTCTATAACACTTGGCAGTTTCCAGTGCATAGGTCTTGGGTTTCTTTTATTAAATTTATTCCCAAGCACTTTATTCGTTTTCATGAATTGTCTATTTTTTTCCTTTAAAGTCCCTTCTCTCCCCAAATTGAACTCCCCAGCATTGGGGCCCATGTCCTCCTAGTGACGTGTGCAGCCTGAGTGTGTAGGTGAGGGGTGCTGGGTGCACGAGCCAGCTCCCCTGGCAGCCGCAGCCCTCCTGGGAGCGTGCCCCAGTGTAGACGTGTGCCTCCCGGTGGACCTGGGCCTTGGCTGACAGCTGAGCTCCCAGGCTGTGTGGGTCTCCAGGGTGACCACATGGCCAGGGTCCCCTTGGGCAGCCCCCTGTGACGCGGTGTCGTTTTCTCGGCTTGTGCACCCCACTCCCGAGGCCAGGCGTGAATTTCAACATGGACCAGTGCAGCGCCAACGGCACGGACCCTTACAAGCCCAAGTGCCCGGAGAGCGACGCAGACCGGCAGACGCCCGCCTTCCCGCAATGGCTGACGGTCATCCTGCTCTGCCTCTACCTCCTCTTCACCAACATCCTGCTGCTCAACCTCCTCATTGCCATGTTCAAGTGAGCATCGTGGGGCAGGCTGGCGTGGGCAGCAGGGCAGGGACTTTTCCAGGCAGCACCAGCCCCGCTGTCCTTCCAGAAGGTCCTGGGATCAGGCTCCCCATCCTGCGGAGGTGCTCATGATGTCCTGGGCGGCAGCCTCCTGGGTCACTGCCATTCTCTTGAGCCAGCGTGCGGGCCTGGCCACGGCACTGCCGCCGGGGACCCTGGGGCACCACATGGGCCTGCACAGCCTGCGGTGCTCGCTATGGGTTGGTGGCTTCGACCTTCTCCTTTTGAACAGCTGCGAGGAGGTGGTGCAGTCTGCTCACGTGCCCGCATCTCTGGGGATGTGCCATGGCCGCTGGCTGCTCAGGGATGCCCCTATGCCCCTCAGGGTCCTGCCCGCGTGCCCACTCCCTGGGCCTGTTCCTGCTGCCCCCATGTCCACCTCTGACTCGGCTGAGCTGCAGTGTCCTGGGGACTCACGTCCCTGGAGTTCTGACCCGTGTTTGGGCAGCTCCCTGTCTGGGTGTCCCACATGGGTGGGGGACTGTGCGTTTGTCCTTGTGTTGCTGTGGGTCTTGAGACGGGAGGCGGTCCCGACATCAGCATGGGGGTCCGTGTAAGAGGTGGCAGGAGCGTGAGAGGCAGAGGTGGAAGCGGAGTGTGGAGGACACGGGGCTGAGGGAGGCAGGTGCCGCTGGAAGGTGGGGAAGGTGAGGAGACGATCGTCCCCTGAGCCCTGGAAGGGCAAGGACCACAGCATGTCAGTGTCAGCCCAGTGGGACTCGTGGCCTGCAGAGCTCTGAGAACAGATCTGAGTGTTTTAAAGGTCTAGGTTGGTGGCAATTTGTCACAGTACTGATAGGAAACTAATAGACTAGTTATGCGCTCTGGACATTTCTAGGATTTTCCTGAAATGCTTGATGTTTAGAAACATTCCATCTTATTAGGACCTTTAGAATATTTATCAGGCTGGGATTTGGCTCAGTTGGTAGAGTGCTGCTCTGCAGTCTCTGAGGTCCTGAGTTCGATTCCCAGCACTGCAAAAATGGGAGAAGGGCCTGGCAATCCACTCCCAAGGAAATCTGAAAACAGTTGGCCATTGAAAACCCCATGAGGGTCGCTATGAGTCAGACACCGACTCGACGGCACCTAACAACAACAACAGAATATTTATCACTTTTGTTTGTGAGATCAAAGTACGAAGGGCATCTGTCCTGTGGCCCTGGTGGCCGTCATCACCTTGAGCCTCAGGACCTCCCTCTAGCATCAGGTCCTAAGTTGGCTGAGGCAGCCGTGAGACCAGGGGATTTGTGACGCTCCTGCAGGGCTTAAACTCAGAACAAAGAGAACCACGAGGCCCTTGTGCAACAGACAGCGAGACAGGTCCAGTAAGGACGGGAGGCGGGTGCTGGGGCCCGGGGCCCAGCAGTCCCCCGCTGGCTCTAGGGGTCCTGGAGGCTCCTGGCCCTGACAGTGAACAGCCATCCACACAGGGCCCAGTCTGCCCAGGGTTCCCCCTGTAATTCAGAAGAGCCTCAGGCCCGCAGCCCTCTGGCCTCTGAGGACAGGTCTTGAGTCTTCCCACTCCCTGCCTGTTAGGCGCCCTTTCTCCCCTCTCATCGGCTGCGTCCCGGGGTCGCCCTCTGTTTTCACGCATTCTGACCCTCAAGCTCCTCATGTGCTGTGGCTGAGATGTGGGGGCCAGGCCGGTGGGAGGAAGAGCAGTGAGGCTGTGAGGCAGAGCCCATGCCATGCCCGGCCTCTCTCTACCCAAGCCCTGGCTCTGCCGGGCCTGGCCTCAAGATCCCCCCGGACACCACGCGGAGCTCTGCATTACCACAGAACAGACTTCCTAGAGCTCAGCGTTGGGCAGTGTCTGCCCTCCCCAGACACCGCTTTGTTCCTTCACTAACGAGGCTTACAGAGTCGAAAGTCCACATGACTGTCCTGTTTCTCACCTTGGTACCCCAGGCCGGGACACCAGTGGCTGGTGGCCTCTTCGTGCTTGGGGCGGCCTCCGGTTCCGGCTGCTCGGAGGTTCCTGGGGCGTCCACGGGACGCTGGCATTCCCTGTTGGTGCTGAATTCCAAAGGGAATAAGAGAGACCTGAGGAATAAGGAGGACTTTATTGTACAGGTCGCTGGACTCAGGGGAATCCTTTCCAAGGACTGAGCCCTGGACAAAGGAAGCTTGGAGGTCTTGTCGGGTCCCTGAGGGGAGGGGCTTACAAGAGCGATAACGATGTGAGAACAGAGTCAGAGCGAGGTTACAGGGGTGCGCGGTCAGTTATCTCTGCAACGCACCAAGAGAAGGGGAGGACTGTAACTCCTCCAGGCTGGAACAAGGAGAAAGACAGTGTATGTGGTAAGCTGTTCTACTGAGCTGAAACAGCTTGGTTATTAGAATTTACTAGGTTGTTTGTAAGAAACCAGAATAATTTGTCATTGTCAGGTGCTGTCGAGTCACTGTCCAACTCATAGCGACCCTCCACACAACAGGCGAAACACCATTGTCAGTGCTTCTCTGCTATTCATAGGGTTTTCAATGGCTGATATATTTTTGGGAGTGGGTTGCTGGGTCCTTCTCCCAAGCCTACAGCACCTGGTGTTCCCAGGCGGTCTCCCATCCAAGTATAACCAGGCTCAACCCTGCTCAGCTTCTGAGACCTGATTGGATGGACACCAGGGTGGTACAGCTGCAGGCAGAATGATTTGGATGCACCTTATTTGTAACCAATCAAGCCACCTTAAGCTGAACAAATAGTGCCTTACTGGCTCATCCAAGGGCATCTGAGAGGGGTCTTCCTGTGGGAGGCTGCTGCACGGCGAGTGTCCGGACCTGTGTCCCTCCCCCTCTCGCCAGCTACACGTTCCAGGAGGTCCAGGAGCGTACCGACCAGATCTGGAAGTTCCAGCGCCACGACCTGATCGAGGAGTACCACGGCCGGCCCCCCGCGCCGCCCCCGCTCATCCTCCTCAGCCACCTGCAGCTCCTCATCCAGAGGGTGGTCCTCAAGGTCCCAGCCAAGCGGCACAAGCAGCTCAGTGAGCCCCCCATCGCCCAGCCACCCGGGGTGGCTGCCCAGCTCCTTCTAGAACCCTGGATGCTTGGGACTCGTGCTGGCCACCCAGGCCGCTGGTTTCCCACTGGCGTGAGCCCAGCAGCCCCTTGGGCTTGGGTGTAGGATGACAGACCCCGCCTGGGGCCCCTGGGGAGGGGATCAGCTTGACCCTGTCTCGCCCCCTCCTCGACAGAGAACAAGCTGGAGAAGAATGAGGAGGCGGCCCTGCTGGCCTGGGAGGTCTACCTGAAGGAGAACTACCTGCAGAGCCAGCAGTGCCAGCACCACCAGCGGCCGGAGCAGAAGATTCAGGACATTAGCGAGAAGTACGGCGTGGGGACCTCAGCGCTATGCCCTGAAGCCACCAGGAAGCCCCGCTCGCCCTTGGGGGAGTAAACTGATGTCACTGTGCCCAGACCCTAGCAAACGGGGCATCTGGGCCCGGCACATCCTGCAGGGGTGGGAGGAGGGGCTTTGGCCATCAGCTGACTGCTGAGGTCCGGTCTATTGTCACCATCGTCCCCACTGTCACCGCTCTTGCATCTTGCAATTGCCCTGGCTTGTGTCCAGCAGTTGACCCATGGCCTCCTGGGGTCTTGAGGAAGGCTGGGTGCACAGGACAGGCTGGCAGCTGGGAGGGGCGTTGAGGGGCTGGCGGGGCTGGGAGGAGGCTCAGGAGGACACACACCTGTGGAGCTCAGGATCGTGGAGGACGGCTGCCCAGACTGCAGCTCCCCTGGGCCTCGGAGCCCCGCCCAGAGCTCTGGCCACATGCGCACTGCCCCCTCAGTGCTCCCTGCCCTGCTCCCTTCCAAGGGGTGAGGTCAGTGTCAGGAAAGTGCGTTCCGCTCCCTTCCCTGTGCCCCACAGTCCCTCAGCCCCATAGGTGCCAGCAGGGCCTGATCACCCAGCAGCCTGGGGTCTGGATGTGAGTGCGTGTCACTGCAGCTGAGCCCTGTGTCCATCAGGCCCAGAGAGAAGATCTGGGCCCAGAGAGGGGAGGGAGCAGGGGACGTGGTGTACCTAGCCAAGGCTTCTCCTGCCCTGGTGTCGGGTTCCTGTAGGTGACAGAGGTGATGGTAATGGTGATGGTGAAGAGATGGTGATGGTGGTGGCGGTGGTAATGGTGGTGGTAATGGTAGTGGAGATGGTGATGGTGATGGTGATGGTGGTGATGATGGTAGTGGTAATGGTGGTGGTGATGGTGATGGTGGTGGAGATGGTGATGGTGGTGGAGATGGTGGTGGCGATGGCGGTGGCAATGGTGGTGGTAATGGTAGTGGAGATGGTGATGGTGATGGTGATGGTGGTG
>VMDO01025411.1:0-28291 GCA_007922755.1 Pedetes capensis
TCCCCAATAGACTCCTTTCTACTTGCATGTCCTTTTTGTGAGTGTATCTATCCATATATGTATATCCTGATTTTGCCATAAGGACAATGTACGTGAAATTTGTTTCTTTTCTCCCATTACCGTTTCTTCTTGCCTCCTCCCCTTTTGTTTGGCCCATTATCTTTCCCTGCTTAGGTCCCATCTGCTTTCATAGCCTACATGTTTTAATAATGATATATGTTGAAATCTAACATCCATGTATCAGAGAAAACATGCCATGTTTATCTTTCTGTGTCTGATTTAATTCACTTAAAATGATCTCTAGTTCCATCCATTTTCCAGCAAGTGCCATAGTTTTGTCCTTCTTTATGGCCAAATAAAATTTCATAACATATCTATGCTATAATTTCCATCTCCACTCATGTGTTGATGGACACCTAGGTTGATTCCATATCTTAGCTATTGTGAATAACACCACAGTAAATATGGATGAGCAAGTATCTCTATGGTGTATTGACTTATATTCTTTTGAATATATACCATTCCTGAGTATACCAGTCTGGCTTGATTGGCATATTAAAAGTCACTATGAACTGGGTGTGGTAGCGCAAGCTTGTAATCTCAGCACTCAGCAGGCTGAGCAGAAGGATTGCTGAGAGTTTGAAGCCAGCCTGGGATGTATAGCAAGGCTCTGTCTCAAAAAAAAAAAAAAAAAAAAAGAACCCAAAAACCCTCCAAATAAATTAAAGTTCCTCTGGCTGGTCGCCATGATGCACACGTGTCATCCTAGTGACTAAGGGTGCTGAGGCAGATGGATCACGTGTTGGAGGCCAGAGGCAGCCTGCACAACCTTGTTTCAAAATAATAAAAGCCAGGCATGGTAGTGCATGTCTATAATCTCAGTATGTGGGAGATTGATGCAGGAGGACCATAAGATCGAGGCCAGCCTAGAGTACCTAGCAAATTCTAGGCCAAACTGTATTACACAGTGAGACGCTGTCTCAAAAAACCTATATAATTTCTTTAAACATATAAAAATGGGGCTGAGAGTCTGGATCCATTATGGAGCACTTGCCTAGCATGCATTAGGCCCTGTATTCAGTACCCCAGTACTAGCGCATGTCCATTCTGAGCTTAAATTGTTAAAAACAAAAAGATAGTACTGTGTAATGTGTGAGTATAGAAAAATGTTTATATTCTCTTACTGAGAAGGAGAATTTTAAACTGGTACAGCCTACATATGGTATGATTCCAACTATGTAGTAGTTGCCAGGGTTAGAAAGGAGGGAGAAGTAATCAGCTGAGCACAGAGAATTTTTAAAGCACTGAAACTACTTTTTTTTGTGGTACTGGGAGACTGAATCCAGGGTCTCACACATATTTTGCAAGCACTCATTCACTGAGGTGCACCCCCAGCCCATTTTTTAATTTTCTTAAATTGAAACAGGCTCGCTGAGTTACGCAGGCTAACTCTGGCCTTGAGTGGTCCTCTTGTCTCCACCTCCTGAGTCGCTGGGATTACAGGCATGTTCCACCATGTCTGGCTCAAAACTACCCTTCGTGAAACTATAATGATGGGTACATCTTGTTATAAATTTGTTCAGGCTTCCCCAGCACCACAAAATACGTTGTCCAAACCCATGAAGTGTACAACACCAAGAGTGAATCCTAATGTAAACCATGCTCTTTGGAAGATGATGTGTCATTGTAGGTACAATTGCAACCAATGTTCCATACTAGTAGCCAATGTTGATAATGGGGAAGGCTCTATAGGTGTGGGCACTGGAAGTATATGGAAGATCTTTGTATGTTCCTCTCAATTTTGCTATGAGCCCAAAACTACCCTAAAAAATAAAGGCTATTGATATAAATAAACCACAAAAAGTGGTGTAGCCTTTTAGAAGAGAAATTGGACAGAACTGCAAATTTTAAATTGAGCACACCTTTCAACTCATCAGTTACGTTCCAGATAGTAAGACCAGTTTCCTCTTTCCCTTGTCAGCAATATTTTTTAAATACTTGCCATTCTGACACCTGGAAAATCGTATTTCATCATGTCTAGTTATATTTCATTGCTTTAGTTGTATGCTAGTAAATTTGAGTGTTCTAAAAATGTATTAATTAACTCTTTGTATTATTTTTCTTATGGATTCTAGAATTCCGGATATACTTTCCACCATACTGTATCTCAAATCTGTTCCCCTCCTATGGATCCCCCTGTTTCCACCCTAGTTTAGACTCACCTCACCCCTCAAGTTCTTAACACAGTTTTTAGCTTCTGCCTTTAGTTCTGGTTTTCTCTCAACTTGAAAATGTCTCCCCAAATCTTTGCATTTGAAATATTTGTCTCTCCCTTGAACACAATGGATGATGGGATAATAACCACCAGATAGATTGTGCGTGTCTCACAGTAATTATAACGTCTCCTCATGCGCAGTGCATCATATTTTTACCTGTCTTAAACCTGCCACTTAGATTCAAACCTTGTTTGTTTGTTTGTTTTGTTGGTTTTTTGAGACGGGCTGGGATTACAGGACTGTGCCACTGTTCCCAGCTTCAAAGCTTCTTTGGTGGGAACCATGTCCTCCACCCCTTTTAAGTCAGGGGTCTCCAATCCCCAGGTCACAGACCTATGTGACTCTTAGGAACTGAGTCACACAGCAGGAGTGAGTGGGAGACGGGAAAGTGAGCAAACTGCGTCTGTACTTACAGCCGCTCCCCATCGCTCGAATTACTGCCTGAGCGACACTACCAGTCCGTAGAAAAATTGTCTTTCACAAAACTGGTCCCTGGTGCCGAAAAGGTTGGGGACTACTGTTTTGAGTTGTACTACATATCGGAGTGGGAAAAGGATGTGGCAGTCCACTCCCAAGGTAATCCTAAAACAGTCAGCCGTTGAAAACCCTCTGAGGGTCGCTTTGAGTCGGACAGGACTCAATGGCACCTAACAACAACAACATATCGGAGGTTCCTAACAAATAAGGTATATCTTGAATTCAAGGTTAAATTCAGCCTTTCCTATTAGCTGAAGATTTTCATTATGTGGTGCCTCACAGTTATCATCATCATCCACAGATATCTGTGAAACATTCAACAGGTGTATGGAATACAGCAAGAAATAATAATGAAATGGAATAAGATAGGGTTCCTGCAGGGCCTGTGGTCTCTTAATAGCAAGGAAGACTCCACAATCTTTAAATGAAAATTATCACATTCCTTTATAGGTTTGGAGTGAAATACCTCAAACCAACACCATAGGCACAGAGTAATATGGGATATACCCAATGATTACTTAGTTATTTAGATTATTAGTATTAGTATTATTAATATTTAGATTATTTAGATGTTACAGGACTTTGGGCTGGGGTATAGCCCAGTTGGTATAGTGCTGCTCTGCACTCTGAGGCCCTGAGTTCGATCCTCAGCACAACAAAAGTGGGAGAAGGACCTGGCAGCCCACTCCCAAAACAATCATGAAACAGCCATTGAAAACCCTTTGAATAGCAGAGAACCACTGACATAGTGCTGGGCATGGCACAGTGTTGTAGAGTGTTTCGTTCTCTTATACATAGGATTGCTATGAGTTGGACCCAAGTCAATGGACCTAGCAACAAAAACAACAACACAAGACTTTAGAGAAAAGAGTAAGCACTTTTGTGTTGGGCAAGTCATGGCCCTCTTTATAACTTACGAGCATTGAAGCAAGGATAGAATTCAGATGGAAGAGTGGAAAAGGTATTCCTCAGTAGCCAGAGGAATAACTTCAGGAAATGTTGATTAGATAAGCTAAAATAGTCTTCTCTAGGTCAGTGTATTTCTAGGCAGTTTTTGTCGTCTTGGCATGTTTATTGATCTTGTTAAACAGGTGTGCCATACCTGTTTTCCTTTGGGTTCTTGGTGTGAAGAGAATGAAGGTGAGATGGGGAATAGGGAAAGTGTCCATGTCTACAACTATTCTTTGAATTGCGACTTTTATTACTACTAAAAGGTTTTATATCTGTAGTAAGTAAAGTCAATCTGAGCATAGAACATTACCAGTTATTACATCCTTTTGGTCTGTTATCACAGACTAGATGAGACAATACAGGCCATTGCCAGTGGAACCTTGAACCAGCCATTGAACAAACTGGATAGATCTGAAGAACTTTTGGGAGTTCTGGTAAATCCCAACTTGTACCAGTCCCCTCCCCAGGTAAGTGGACCTTTCCTCTCATTGATAATAAGAGTATTTTGGCCCCAAATATTTCTCCATTCAAGTGTATCTGTTTCATAGGCTTTAGATAGCAACCTTCTCTCTCAACACACCCACCAACCTTATTCTCACCATTTTTTCCCAAATTTTATTGACATATTTTTGACTAGATGACCTATATCATCTTCTGAATATTTTCCAAAATAAGGTGTTATTAAGTAATGTAGAAATTCAGATGGCAGGGCTAGGGATGTAGCTCAGTGATAGAGTGTTTGCCTAGCATGTGTGAGTCACTGGACTTGATCCCTAGCACCAAGCAGGGTGGAGATTGATTTAGACAATAATCTCATGGTCTTTTTGTTAATTTGCTTTATCTTTCATAGACTGTGGTACTCCCATATAGTAACTTTTTAAAATAAACTTATTCATTCATTCATTGTTGTCATTCATTTTATTATTAAGGACAAGCACAATAGTAAATGATCAACCAGAGACTGATTCTGTCCTCAGAGAACTCACAGAGTAGTTGGGGAAAAAAGCACATAAGCAGCTATAAAATGTAAGGTGTTCTAATACAAATAAAGTGCTGTGGAAATCCAAAGCAGGAAGAGACTCCTTGTTGAGGAGAATCAAAGAGTGTTTTATAAGGAACCTAGTATTCATTAAAAGCAAATATTCAAGAAAACGGATCTTTAGGGATAATAGACATGTCAGGCAGAATACACTATAGGAACAAAGACACGTACACAAAGACATGGGATATTGAGTTAGCTTTCTGAAGCTATGACAAAAAAAAACAAACAAACTCTGACATAACTTACCCGGAAGAAGGATTTCTTTGGGCTCATGGTTTCAAAGGTCTCAGTCCCTGATCACTCTGGGCCTGTGGCAAGGCAGAACATCACAAAGAGAGCACATGATGGAGCAAAGCAGCTCATCTCATGGCAGCCAGGAAGCAAACAGATGAGGGGTCTGGGGTACCCATATCCCCTTTCTGGTCACACCCACAATGACCTAACTTCCTTCTACCACTGCCCACCTCTTAAGGTTCCACCACCTTGCAGGGGTGCAACGAGCAGAGGACCAAGCCTCAATACATGAGCCTTTGAGGGACATTCGAGATTCACACTATAACAGATATGTTGTTGTTAGGTGCTGTTGAGTCGGTATCCAACTCACAGTGAACCTCATAGGGTTTTCAATAGCTGTTTCGGGATTGCCTTGGGAGTGGATTGCCAGGCCCTTCTCCCATTTTTCCGGTGCTGGGAATCGAACTCGGGACCTCAGAGACTGCAGTGCAGCGCTCTACCAACTGAGCTAAATCCCAGCCCCATAACAGATACAAGCATGGATAATAGAGAATACAAACTACCTAGATACGATTCACAAGATGGATTATGATAAGAAATAGAAGAGGGCTAAGTAGGTAAAACTAAATCACTAAAGAACTTAAGTGTTCAGCAAGGAAATCTTAACATTTTTTATTTGTAATTAAATGTGAGTGTTGTCTGAGAATCAATGGGAACGTGGACAAGCCAAAGGACAAATCATGTTTTTAACTTTAACGTTTAAACTTTGTGAACCATGAGTTTATTGGGTACTTTATACAGGCATGTGGGTACCTCGTAGACAGTTTTTATATACAACTACTTTGAGGGGCAGAATCCCCCCAGAAGTTTTCATCAAGATGTTCCAAAGCTGCACCACCTGAGCTCCCAGCTGAGCTTCCTTACAGGAGCAGTCGTCTCTCCCTCCCAATCAGTCTTACTTACAGGAATGGCAGCCTCACGGGCAGCTATATCACCAGACCAACAAGTGTCCCCTTTTGGGGTGGTAGCACATACCTGTAATCCCAACACTCGGGAGGCAGAGGCAAGGGGCTTGCAAGTTCAAGGCCAGCCTGAACTACATAATGACACCCTGTTTCGGAAAAAAAAAAAAAATTATCCAAAAAGCTATCTTTATTTAGGATTTACCCAATTTTACCTTATTTTTTGGACAGTTACTTATGTATTTGTCTTCTACCCATTCCTTGAAAGTGCTTTTGAAAATAGTTAAGTACTCAGTAAGTGTGTTGTTTTGGGCTAACAATGTAGCTCACTGATAGAGAATTTGCCTAGCATGTATGAGGCCCTGGGTTTGTTCTTCAGCACCATTAAAAAAAAGTGGTTTTTTGTTTGTGTGTTTTTGTTTTAATCTTGGAGCCCTTGGTCTTCATGCTCTGGAAGAAACATTAACCATCATTCTTTGACTGAGCTATTGCCAAGACTCTAGTCACTTATAATTACCTGTACTCTGTAATTTTCTATTCCCTTTATCCGATAGGAACCTTCTTTCAATAGTGCTCCCTCTTCTCTCTTAGAGCACAAGTCGTTCATTTCAGGGTAGTAGAATACTTTATACATTCAATAATAGTAGAGCTGCTGCCTCTGGAAGCATCTGTTTGGCTTTGTTATGATACCAGCATGTGCCTCTGCCTAACATGAGGAGTTATGGACCAAAATGGTGAATCTTCATTTGGCTGATAGAATTATCTTGGAAAATTATCCAGAATCCATTATAGATCATTGATAAGTATAAAGTAGAAATAATTACAGCTTTTTGCCCTGATAGTTGTGATGTTACTGGAACTAGGAAACATTATATGGAGAATTCAACATTCTACTTAACCTTTTAAGGTGGGACTTTGATACACTTGGGACCTGTACTAAATTTATACCATCTCTACCCTTTCTGCCCTTGTTTCAGACAAAGATGAGATAAAATTTTCTAAGAAAATATTCCTAGCATGATTTATTCATTGTTAGCATTAATTTTATTTTGTCCACTTTTGCTAGGTTCTTCCCTTGCCAAGCAGAACAGTATGGGTTTTTATTGTTGTTGTTTATTTGTTTGTTTTCCTGTACAGTGGGTAGACCACACAGGTGCAGGCTCACAGAAGAAGATTCTCCATTCATCAGAACTGGGAATAGCATTAAACTCATATCAGCACCAGCACCTGCGAATCCAGGATCAAGAATTCCAAGAAGGTTTTGATGGTGGCTGGTGCCTCTCTATACATCAGCCATGGGCTTCTCTGCTTGTTAGAGGGATTAAAAGGTAAGAATAGATAGGGATCTTGGCAGTGCCATAAACCTGATTTAGAATTATGGATTATAATTCGTTTTTTCCAATCTAGTGATGCTTTATAATATTCTTCAGTACATAGTGCTTTACCCTAGGCCAGGTATGGTGGCACATATCAGTAATCTCAGCTCTCAGAAGGCTGAAGCAGGAAGCTCATGAGTTCAAGGACAACCTGAGCTATGTTAGCAAGACCTGGTCTGAAAAAAAAAGAAAAAGAAAAATGAAAAAGAACTTTAAATAATATATGTTGTTGTGTTGTTGTTGTTAGGTGCCATCAAGTTGGAGTGTGATAGCGACCCTGTGTACAACAGGCAGAACAATATTGTTAGTGCTTTTCTGCTATTCATAGAGTTTTCAGGGCATTGCCAGGGCATTGCCAGATCCTTTTCCCAAGCCTACAGCACCTGGTGTTCCCAGGCGGTCTCCCATCCAAGTACTAACCAGGCCCGACCCTGCTTAGCTTCTGAGATCTGACAAGATCAGGTGCCACAGTGGTATGACTACAGGCAAATAATATATACATATTACCAAATTGGTAGTGGTTGGTAGTTGTTTTGTTCTGATTTTTAAGATGAGCTCACTATGATGCCCATGCTGGTCTTGAGCTTCTGGGCTCAAGTAATCCTCTGGCCTCAGCCTTCCAAGTAGTTTGGATTACAGGCTCTTACCACTGCATCCAACTAGTGTTTTGTTTTGTTTGTTTGTTTGTTTGTTTTGTTTTTCCCCATCATACTGGGGAATTGAACCCAGGGCCACACACATGCGAGGCAAATGCTCTACTACTGAGCTGCACCTGCATCCCCTTTTTTTGTTTTTTATTTTGAGACAAAGTCTGGCTAAATTGTGGGCTGCCTCTGGCCTCGAACTTGTGATCTTCCTGCCTCAGCCTCCCAAGTCTCTAGGATTATAGGCGAAGGCAGTGGTGCACAACTAGTTGTTTTTTTTTTGTTTTTTTTTTTGGTTTTTTTTGCAGTTAATTAAAAACAGTTTTTATTTATTTGCTTACTTATTTCTTGTGGTACTGGGTGTTAAACCTAAGGTCTCTTGCATGCTTGGCAAGTGCTCTACCACTAAGATGCACCCCATCCCCTGTTTGTTTTTTTTTTATCTTGAGACAGTTTTGCTAAATTACACAGGCTGCCTATGGCCTTAAACCTGCCATCCTCCTGCCTCTCCTTCCCAAGTCACTAGGATTTTAGCTTTAGATCATCATGCCTGACGTAGAAACAGTTTCTAAATTGACAAAAATTGTAGTAATACTTTTTTTTAAATGAGTAGCTTAAATAACAAACTAAAGCTAGTCACAAACTGGCCTCCATGGCACATGTCTTCTGTAATCCCAGCTACTCATGGAGCTGTGGCAAAAGGATCACTAGTTTGAAGCTAGAGGCAACTTAGTGAGACCCTGTCCCAAAATAAAACATAAAGAGTTGAGGTATTGCTCTGCGGTAGGGTGCTTGCCTACCATTTGCAAAGCCTTGGCTTCAGCATCAGTTTCTAGTATTACAGAACAAAACAAGCAAAACCCTTGAACTTAGAAAAGCTGAGGATCTAAGTCTTAACAAAGATTACCAGCTTTTTCATCTTTAGAAGACAGTGTGTTGAAAAAATTTCTCTTGGCTTTGTTTTTCAGCTCTTTTGTTTGTTTCTCTTTTTGTTTTGATACAGTGTCCCACCTATAGCTCAGGCTGGCCTGGAACTAGAGGTCCTCCTGCCTCTGCTCTCAAGTGTGGGGATCACAGTCATGGGCTACCACACTGGTTTGGCTCTGTTTTTCTAATATGTTACTCAGCAGTCTGAAAGCCTTGATCCTATTTGAAATTTGAAGTTTTCATGTGTATTTTATTAAGGCACCAGTGCAACTTTTTTTTGGGCGGGGTGCTGGGGGTTGAACCCAGGGCCTCGCGCTTGCATGCTTTGCAAGTGCTGTACCACTGAGCTGCACCCCCAGCCCATTTTTTCCTTTTAACTTCTTGAGACAGGGTCTTGCTAAGTTACACAGACTACCTCTGGTCTGGAATTTGAGATTCTCCTGCCTCCACCTCCCAAGTCACAGGGATTACAGGTGTGCGCCACCGTGCCCAGCCAACTTATTTTTTTTGATCAGTTGATATAACTATATTGAGAGACTCTTACCACAAATTCCTTTTCTACAAAAAGTAGGAGAAATAGTAAGGGAGAAATACTATAGAATTGAGTTGTACTTGTTAGTGGTAATTGCTTACAATTTCATGGTTTCTTATATTTTTTCTTTTTCCTTTTTGTAGTACTGGGGATCAAACCCAGGGCCTTGTGTACACGAGGCAAGAGTTCTGTCACTGAACCGTTAATCCATTTTGTTTCTTTGCTTTGCTTTTTTTTTTCAGTCTTGAAGGTTGAACTTTGTACATATTTCATACTTTACAACTGCTCTATCACTCATCTACACCCTCAGCCCAATTTTTACTTTCTATTTTGAGACAAAGTCTTACTAAGTTGCATAGGTTGTCTCTGATATAGAGCCTGCGATCCTCCTGCCTCAGTCTTCCAAGTTGCTGGTGTTACAGGTGTGTGCCATGGTGCCTGGCAATACATTTTTTTTAAATTGCTTTTTAGTTTGATTTTATGCATGGAAATAGAAAATTGTAAAATGCAGACAAGTAACTAGAAATGTAAAAATCACCTGTAATTGCACTGCCTCAAAAGTTATTCTTAGCATTTTGGAATGGTTATTTCTATGTTTTCCTGTGGGAATTATTTTATAGTACAATCATGATATTTATTTATGTTTAAGGTTTTTCTTTCACTTATTACAAGATGCTGCTCATTTTCCCTTATTTTATCTATTAGAATTTTATATGCCTGGCAATGTCCTAACACATAACAATAAAAATAGCTTTCTTTTGTGTGTGTGTGTGTGTGTGTGTGTGTGTGTGTGTGTTACTAGGGCTTGAACCTAGGGCCTCACACTTGTGTGCTTTGCAAGTGCTATACCACTGAGCTGTACCCCCAGCCCATTTTTTTTACTTTTTTAAATTTTAGACAGGGTCTCACTAAATTATGCCAACTGCCTCTGATCTCAAACTTGCTATCCTCCTGTCTCTGCCTCCTGAGTCACTGGAATTACAGGCATGTGCCATGGCACCCAGCTTCAAAAATAGCTTTTATTTAAATAATTTAAACAATTAGGTCGATTAGATTGTTGTTGTTAGGTGCTGTCGAGTAGGTGTCCGACTCATAGCGACCCTATGTACAACAGACAAAACACTATTGTCAGTTCTTCTCTGTTGTTCATATGGTTTTCAATAGCTGATTGTTTTGGGGAAGTGGGTTGCTGGGTCTTTCTCCCAAGCCTACAGCACATGGTGTTCCCAGGCGGTCGCCCATCCAGGTATTAACTAGGCCTGACCCTGCTTAACTGCCAAGATCTGATGGGATCAGATGCCACAGTGGTGAGGCTGCAGGCTCATGTTTCCTTTTTTTTTTTTTTTTTTTTTTTGCGGTACTGGGGGTTGAACCCAGGGCCTCATGCATGCATGCTTTGCAAGTGCTGGAATATTGAGCTGCACCCCCCAGCCCATTTTTTTACTGTTTTTTTGTTTTTTGAAACAGGGTCTCGCTAAATTATGCAGACTGCCTCTGGTCGTGAACTTGTGATCCTCCTGCCTCTGCCTCCCAAGTCACTGTGACTACAGGTGTGCACCTGGCTTTTCCTTCTTATTTTATCTATTAGAATTTTGTATGCCTGACAATGTCCTAACACATAACAATAAAAAATAGTTTTTATTTAAGCAATTATAATTTTCAAACTAGTAGCTCTTTGAAACCGACTACGTTGATTAGGTTACAGTCTGACAAATGACAATACTTAGGCAGGCAAAGGTAAAGTAGACTGCTGTGAATTACAAAGCCAGTTAGTGGTAAAGATGGAACTAGAGTTCATAAGTTTTGTTTTAATTTTTGACTTTTTTGAGGCCAGGCCTCACTGTGTAGCGCAGGCTAGCCTGGAATTCACTGTGTAGACCAGGCTAGCCTTGAACTCAAGTTGATACTCCTGCCTCAGCCTCCCATGTGCCGGGATGAAAGGTGTATACCACCACCCCAGCCCTTAGAGTTTGGGGTTGGAAGTACTCTTTGCACTCTACTGTGAAGGCTTCACTCATTTCCCTACTTTCTGGAAAGAGAAGTTTAGAACAGTCATTTCTACTTGAGTAGTTTCCCTACTAATTATTATTCTACTCCTTTACTCTAGGTGTACTACACTTTCACTCCCCTATTGAAAGTCAGGCTTTCTTGCTTTGGTTCCTGATTTTTCATCGTCAATATGAGTAATGCCATTAGAACAAATACGTGTGAATCTGCTTCTTCAGGACATCCAAGCCCTCAGCTGTCTATTCATCTCATTCAGGTTTCTGCAATTTAGGTGTCCTCCTCTTCCAAAATGGAAAATGAAACAGTTTACCTTTTGCTAAGGGAATCAGAATGTTTAAATTTTTCTCAACCTATTTTGGATCTCTGTTATTCAAATTTTTTCATGGAAAAGAACAGGATAAGCCACCTGTTGTGGCATGCACTTGATCCCAGCAATCTGAGAGGCTGATGCAGCAGGATCGTGAGTTCGAAGCCAGAGACAACCTGTGCAACTTAGCAAGTCCTTGTCTCAAAATAAAAAGGTAGCTGTGGGTGCAGCACAGTGGTGGAATCCTAAACCTAGTATGTGCAAGGCCCTGGGTTCAGCCCCCAGTACTGAAGAAAAAAAGAAAAAAACAGGGTGAGCAGTATCTGTCTCATGAATCCCATAATCAGAAATCTCACACAAGTAAAGTAGATGGTTTTGCCATATTTGTAGGACCATTCTCACAGTAATTCTTAAGTTTATTTGTTCTAGCAAGTAGACATGCATTAGTTCATTCCCCATAATGAACACCTACTATGTGTCTGGAACTCTTCAAATTCATCTGTATGAGAAAACTAAGAAGATGAAAAATTCACACCTTTATTTCGTATTATAAGAACAAGATAAAAGGAAAATATTACCAACCTAGTTCACTTAATTTAGTGCAAGGTGAATACCACTGTTTGGGAGTTATGTATTGGTGAGAATTTTTCTGTGAGGTTGGAAAACAAATCAACAATCTTCCAGGAAAATGTTAACCTTTGACTCAAAGAAGAGCAAGTAATTCCATCTCTGGAACAACTTGGATGCCTTAAAAATGTAGAATTTGGACTGTAGAAGTCCTAAGACTAGTGAAAGTTTCAGGTCTGAGTTATAGAGATCAGGTGACAAGTAGCCAGGAGTTGAGAGAAATGAACTTTGTTCTGATGATAGGTGAAATTAGAGAATACGATTCATTCTTTAGGGAAAGGTACTGTTGGAGAAAAACTATGTTTCACAGAAGAATCCCTCTTGATAAGGTATTTTCTTTAGATCTCTTGGTTCAATTGGATATTTTGCTGTAGAATTTGTTGTATATTATGGGATCTTCCAGGAAACTGGAATTTAGGTCCTTCCCACTAAATTTGTATTTGTTTAAGGGTGGAGGGCAGATCCTGGTACACCCCACACAGAGGACGACTTTGGATAGCAGCCACAGGCAAAAAACCCTCCCCTCAAGAAATCTCTGAACTCCAGGCAACATATCGTTTTCTTCGAGGGAAAGGTAACAGTCCTTTTGATCTCACTGTATGGAGAGAAGTCATTGATGTTCTTCTTTCACTTCCTTCTTCCTGTGGCTTTTTCTTGGCTGAGAGAGACTTTTAATCCTTGTGTTTATTAGTTCGTGCAGTGGCAAGTCATAGACAATTGTTCAAAGCATTAATTGCTCAAAGATTACAAATAAAAACATCAGTTTCCAAAACCAGAAGTCAGCCAACTAATCTTAATTGTATCTGAGAAAATCTTCATCTTTTTTTACTGTAAAGAGAAAATAAATGCCTGCTATAAACTCTGAGGTCTTAAGATGGGACAAATAACCACAAATGAGAATTTTGTTTATCAGGAGTGACCCAGATTGACACCTGATGTCAGATTTGGGTAGATCAAAGTTGATTGACTTCAGTACAGACTTTTAGGAGTCATTCCAAGCACAGCAAGTTTTTCTGGCCACTAGACATTGTGTTTTCCTTCCTCTTAGGAGTTCATACAGTTGGTTTAAAGACAGAATGAAAGAATAATTTCATAACTACCTTTAAAAGTTTTTTAAAAACCAAACTAAAGCAATCACTAGGAATCCAAAGTGCAGGTTTCCTTAAAAACACATTTCTATTTTGATTGGTATGATTGACTTCTTTTAAAATTATATTTTGACATTCATCCTTTTTTGTTTGTTTTATTTTGTTTGAGATAGAGGCTCGCTATGCATCCCATGCTAGCCTGGAACTCACTGTGTAATGAAGGCTGGCCTCAAACTTGGAATCCTCTTCCCTCAGCTTCCTGAGTATTGGAATTACAGGCATGTGCCACCACATTTGGCTCCTACTTTTTTTTTTTTTTTTTGGCACATTTTTATGATTTTTCTCGTCACCTATAGCTGCCTTTCTTTGCATCCAAAACTGATCACCACCAACTCTAGCCTGATCCAGTTGAGTATAGTAGATTTTATTTGTTTGGAATGAATTTATAGGGTTTAAACTTTGATGGTATGAAGGATTTTTCTAAAGGAAAAATTTCCTAGCTTAGCCAGCCACTCACTAGGGTATTTTTTGCTAAAGTACAAATAATTGTGCCAAATAAAAACCTCGTTGTTTTCCTTATGTCTACAAATAGATAATGGAAAAAGTTATGTGTACAGAATTGAAAACAGATTCTTGAGTTTCAGGGTCACAAAGAAGGAGATTTATCTAAAACTTCTGTTATGCTTGATTCAGATGTGGAATTTCCAAATGACTATCCATCAGGTTGTCTTCTGGGCTGTGTGGACCTAATTGATTGCTTGTCTCAGAAGCAATTTAAGGAGCAGGTAAGTAAAGAATGTTTCTTCAGCAGATGGTTCGTTTGCTGTCATAACTGGCTCATAGATCCTCCAATAGAATATCCTGAAGCTAATAAAGTGCCAGCAACTACATTAAGACATATCAAAAAAGGTTATTTATTTTGTTTTTTGAGACAGCATCTTGTTGTGTAGCTCAGGCTGTTTTGGAATTCGCTGTGTAGACCAGGCTGGCATTGAACTTGTGTCGGTCTTCTTGCCTCAGCCTCTGAGTTGTGGGATTACAAATGTGCTGGGGTTACAGGCATACACCACCACACACAGCTCAAAAGAGAGTTTTTTAATAAGGATATTGGGAGGAGAAAATATCAGGTCAGAAATAAAAAATGTAGTGTTGCTTTGATTTCTAGTATATGGGAAACTGGTTCATATGCATTTCTGCATGAAAAGCTGTTGTCAAGGACTAGGGATATATAGCTCAGGGTAGAGCACTTGCCTACCATGTACAATGTCCTAGGTTCAATTCCCAGCAACAACAGCAAAACTGTTGCCACAATCTAGGTAACAAGTACAGAGTTTTTATCACTTCCTAAAACTTTGCTTTTGTGGTGAAAAAAAAAAAAACAAACCCATAAATTATCCTTTGAATCATTTTGATTGGGTGGTAGGTATGTTAAGATCTATTATTGCTTATTCTGAAGTCTTTGGCCCAGGCCATGGAGCTGATGATAGACAAGTGTGTTTGAACTTTGATTGCTTGGACTGTCACATTTTGGTGGGCGAGTATGTATGTATAAGTATACATATGTATGTATTTTTGTATATACTTCTTAGTTTGGGTCACTAAAGATTGAACTGGCTGGGATTTAGCTCAGTTGGTAGAGCACCACTCTGCAATCTCTGAGGTCCCAGGTTCTATTCCCAGCACTGCAAAAATGGGAGAAGGATGTGGCATTCCACTCCAAAGGCAATTCCGAAACAATCAGCCATTGAAAACCCTATGAAGGTTACTATGAGTCAGACGTGACTCAGTGGCACCTAACAACAACAAAGATTGAACTGACACAACTAAAGTACTTTTTGTTGTTGTTGTTGTTGTTTTGTTTTGTTTCATTTTTTGTTTGTTTTTGAGATGGTCTTACTACATAGCCCTACGTGGCCTGGAACTCCCAACGTAGTCCCTGCTGGCCTCAAATTTGCAGCAATCCCCCTGCTTCAGCCTTTCAAGTCCTGGGATTACAGGCCTGAGCTACTATGCCTGGTTTACTAAAGCACACTTTTTGAGCAGTAGGGGGAGCCGAAGGATTTTAACTTCACTGGAAAGTTCCTGTAAGGTTGTTGTTGTTGTTGTTAGGTGCCATTGAGTCAAGTCCAACTCATAGCTACCCTATGTACAGTGGAACGAAACACTCCCGGATTCTGTGCCACGTACACGGTATTATTTATGTCTAAGCCCATTGTTGCAGATACTGTGTCAATCCATCTGGTGGAGGGTTTTCCTTTTTTTTTGTTGACCTGCCACTCTGCCAAACATGATGTCTTTCTCCAGGGATTGGTCCCTCCTGACTACATGTCCAAAATACCTAAGACGCAGTGTAGCCATCCTTGCTCCAAGGAGCACTCTGGTTGCACTTCTTCTAGGACAGATCTGTTGGTTCTTTTGGCAGTCCATAGTATATTTAATAATAGTCTCCAGCACCATAATTCAAAAGCATCAATTCTTCTCCTGTTTCCCTTGTTCAGTGTCCAGCTTTCACAACCACATGATGTGACTGAAAATATCATGGCATGAGTCAGTCTCACCTTCGTCTTTAAAGTGACATCTTTATTTTTCAATACTCTAAGGAGATCTTTTACCACAGCTTTTCCCAAAGCAATGTGTCTTTTGATTTCTTGACTGTTGCTTCCATGGGTGCTGATTGTAGAACCAAGTAAAGCAAAATCTTGGACAACCTCAATCTTTTCTCCATTTATTGTGAGGTTGCATACTGACCCAGTTACAAGGATTTTTGTTTTGTTGATGTTTAGTCGCAATCCATACTGAAGGCTATGTTCTTTGATCTTCATCAGTAAATGTTTTAAATCCTCTTCACTTTCAGCAAGCAGAGTTGTGTCATCTGCATAACACAGGTTGTTAATGAGTCTTCCTCCAGTCCTGATGCTGCGTTCTTCCTTATAAAGTCCAGCTTTTTGGATTATTTGCTCAGCATAGAAACTGAAGAGATATGGTGAAAGTATACAGCCCTGATGAACACCTTTCTCAACTTTAAACCAGGCAGTGTTTCCTTGTTCTATTTGAACTACTGCCTCCTGGTTCATGTACAGATTTCTCATGAGCACAATTAGGTGCTCTGGTCATCCCATTTTTCAAAGTGTTATTCATAATTTGTTATGATCCACACAGTCAAATACCTTTGCACAGTCAATAAAACATAGATAGACATCTTTCTGATATTCTCTGCTTTTGGCTAATATCCACATGACATCAACACTGATGTCTCTGGCTCCCCACCCTCTTCTGAATCCCGCTTGATTTTCCGGCAGTTCCCTATCTATGTACTGCTGCACCCACTTTTGAATGATCTTTAGTAAAATTTTACTTGTGTGTGATATTAATGATATTGTTTGATAGTTTCCACATTCAGTTGGATCCCCTTTTTTGGAAATAGGCACAAATATTGATCTTTTCCCTTAAGTTGGCCAGGTAGCTGTTTTCCAAATCTGTTGGCATAAACAGATTATGGAGCACCTCCAGTGCTGCATCTGTTTGTTGAAACATCTCTATTGGTATTCCATCAGTTCTGGGAGCCTTGTGTTTTGCCAGTTCCGTTAAGGCAGATCTCATTTCATCTTTCAGTACCATTGGTTCCTCTTCATATGCAACCACTTGAAATGGTTGGTCATCTGTCAATTCTTTTTTGTATAGTGACTCTGTGTATTCCTTCCATCTCCTTTTGATGGTTCCTGCATCGTTTAATATTTACCCTGTAGAATCTTTCACTATTGCCACTCAAGGATCGAATTTTTTCTTCACTTTCTTAAGCTTGAGAAACAAAGTGTGTTCGTCCTTTTTGGTTTTCTGTCTCCAGCTCTTTGCACATGTCATTATAATATTTGTTTTTGTCTTCTCAAGTTCCTTTTGAAATCTTGTGTTTAGTTCCTTAACTTCATCTTGTCTTCCTTTTACTTTAGCTGCTTGACGTTCAAGGGCAAGTTTCAGAGTCTTTTGACATGTAATTTGGTGTTTTCTTTTTTTCCTGTCTTTTTAATAATCTTTTGCTTTCTTCATGAATGATATCTTTGATGTCCTGCCACAACTTGTCTGGTCTTCTATTATTTGTGTCTAATGCATTAAATCTGTTCATGAGGTGATCTCTAAACTCAGGTGGGATATATACAAGGTTGTACCTTGGCTCTTGTACACTTGTTCTAATTTTCTTCAGTTTCAGTTTGAACTTGCACATGAGCAGTTGATGGTCTGATCCACAATTAGCACCTGTTCTTGTTCTGACATTTGATATGGAGCTTTTCCATCGTTTCCTTCCATAAATGTAATCAGTTTTGTTCCTGCAAGTTCCATCTGGTGAAGTCCATGTGTATAGTCACCATTTATGTTGGTGAAAAAATGTATATGTTATGAAAAGATCATTGGTCTGACAAAATTCTATCATATGATCTCCAGCATTGTTTCTGTCACCAAGGCCATATTTTCCAACTATTGAGCCTTCTTCTTTGTTTCCAACTTTTGCATTCCAGTCACCAGTAATTATCAGTATGTCCTGATTGCATGTTTGATCTATTTCAGATTGCAGAAGCTGGTAGAAATTTTCCCTATCTTCATTTGTGGCCTTAGTGGTGGGTGCGTAAATTTGCTCAATAGTCATATGAACTGGCATATGGATACTGTTCTGACAGCACTGTATTTCAGATCTTGAGATATCTTTTTTGATGATAATGCAACCCCATTTCTCTTTAGTTTGTCGTTCCCAGCATAGTAGACAATATAATTATCTAACTCAGAATGGCCTATGCTGGTCCATTTAGTTCACGGATGCCTGGAATGTCAGTGTTTATGTGCTCCAAAATGGGAATGTCCGTCCTTGAAGCAGGAAGTCTTTTTTTTTTTTTTTTTTTTTTTTTTTTGCGGTACTGGGGGTTGAACCCAGGGCCTCGCGCCTGCATGCTCTGCAAGTGCTGGACCACTGAGCTGCACCTCAGCCCATTTTTTTTTTTTACTGTTTTGAGACAGGGTCTCGCTAAATTACGCAGACTGCCTCTGGTCTCGAACTTGTGATCCTCCCGCCTCCGCCTCCTGAGCCGCTGGGATTACAGGCGTGCGCCACCACGCCCGGCCCGAAAGCAGGAAGAGTCTTAAACATTATGGTTTTCCTGTTTGAACAGTTTAGGCAATAGGGCTTTTACCACTGTGCTTACGAAAATGTGCTTCATCTTAATTTTTCTCAATAAATTCTTTGTTTTTCAAATTTATTTGCCTTTTTTTTCTTTTTTTTTTTTTTTTTGCCTCTTTGTGTTGCTGGTGATAAAGCCAGAACTTCATGCATGCTATGTAGGTGCTGAACCCAGCCCAGAGCTGTATTCCCAGCCCTGCCTCTGATTTTTGTTTTTAAAATCTCCTTTTACTTTTCTTTACTATTCCTAGGCATCTCACCCTCTCTAATTCTTTCCTTGCAGATTTTAGCCAACAGTTGTTATCCCTCTAGATTTCTGTTTTTCATTTCCTTTTTTAGTTTGTTTTTATTTTGATTTTGGTTTTGGTTTTTTTTGAGACAAGTTCTCAGTACATAGACTAGGCTGGCCTTGAACTTGCAGTTCTCCTGCCTCAGCCTCTGAGGGCTGGGATAACAGATGTGCTGGATTACATGTGTGCTCCACCATGTCTGCCCTGTCTTTCATTTCCTTGTTTCTTGCCCCTTCAGTCTTCTCGGATTACTTTATAGGTCTGAGTACAGTGCATGCATTTTAGTGTGAATTTTGACTCCTATCCTTTTGTTCTGCTCTTAATGTTATCGCTCTCCCTCTCCCCCCGCCTTGCATTTTTATTTTTATTTTTATTTTTATTTTTGAACCTAAGGCCTCACACTACTAAGACAAGTTCTTTACCACTGAGCTATATCCCCAGCCCTCTCCTTTTTCTTTCTTTTTAAAAAATCTTTTTAAATTTTTTGTCTTGAAGTAATAATTTTAAAAATATCCTATCATTATAGAGATTTGCAGTCATTAACAACTTAATCTAGCTTAATGCTTTGTCTTGTCATGTTTACATTCTAAAAGAGAACACAGCTGCATCTGGGTGTGGGTGGCGGTGGTTTTAAGGAAGGGGTTTGCTTTTACTTTCCCATGTATTGATCAAGCAAACCACCACCTGATTGATACAAGGTCAAATGATTTTAATCTCTAGACAGCCAATCATCTTTCTGCCACAAGTTTGTGTAGAGCAGGGTTGTTGTTTTTGAGTGCTGTCGAGTTGGTATCTGACTTACAGCGACCCTCATAGGGTTTTCAATGGCTGACTGTTTCAGGATTGCCTTGGGAGTGGATTGCCAGGTCCTTCTCCCATTTTTTTGCAGTGCTGGGAATTGAACTCGGGACCTCAGAGACTGCAGTGCAGCGCTCTACCAACTGAGCTGAATTCCAGCCCCCTAGAGCAGGGTTGGAAACTGTAATACTAATATTTGGAGTATGATGAGGATTACAGGAATTAGACATCTTATAAATAAAATAGATCCTTTTGGTTTCTCAGGGATACTCCTTTTTCAGGTCAGTATGATGTTCTTCCTTGAGCTTATATGGTGTCTTACGTTCTGAGGGTGCTGGCGGCAGCATGTAGAAGTACAGGAATCCTCCCGTATGTTCCCAGCTGGAAGTCCTGGCAACCCTGTTTATGAATTTCTCTTATTTATAACATTGAAGTATACCAGAATGCCAGAAGCCTGTATGCGTCATCGAAAACAAGAATCCCACGGTCATGGTGATTGTTCGTTTGCTTGCTTTTGCAGTACTTGGGGGCTGAAGCTAGGGCCTCACATATACTTTGCAAGTGCTCTTCCACCGGGCTGTACCTCCAGCTTGTATTTTATTTTTTATTTTGAGATGGGGTCATTCTAAATCGCATAGGCTGCCTCTGGCCTCAAACTCATGATCCTCTTTCCTCGGCCTCCCAAATTGCTGGAATTATAGGTATGTAGTATGGCACCTGGCTGCGACCTCACATTCTTGGCCTGTCGTTAATTAATTAAAATATGCTAAGCTATCACTACCTGCGCCTGCAGCTGTAGCCCTGTGGCATCCTATCCTGTCAGATCTTGGAAGCTAAGCAGGGTTGGGCCTGGTTAGTACCTGGATGGGAGACCGCCTGGAACACCAAATGCTGTAGGCTTGGGAGAAGGACCTGACAACCCCCTCCCAAAAATCAACCTGCCATTGAAAACCCTATGAACAGCAGAGAAACACTGACAATAGTGTTTCCCCCATTGTACAGAGGGTCGCTATGAGTCGGATACCAACTCGATGGCACCTAACAACAGCAACAACAACATCACTACCTGCAGCCGTACCACCGTGGTGTCAGATCTGGGAAGCTAAGCAGGGTCAGACCTGGTTAGTGCTTGGATGGGAGACTACCTGGGAACACCAGGTGCTGTAGGCTTGGGAGAAGGACCCAGCAACCCACTCCCAAAAATCCATAAGCCATTGAAAACCCTATGAATAGCAGAGAAGCACTAACAATATTGTTTCCAGTAGGGTTGTAGGTAGGGTCACTGTGAGTTGGACACCAACTCTGCAGCAACAACAACAAAGCCATCACTATTTCTGATCATTTAGTTCTTTTAAAAAAATAAGAACAGAAAAGATTTTAGTCATAGTCGTTTTAAAATCAAGTGTACAACACTGCAAGTGGCTTTTAAAACATATGTGCTCAACAGGCTTTCGCTTGAGCTAAGAATTTAGCTTCCTTTTATCTGTTAAGACTATTTTGCCAGGAAAACAATCCCACTAGACCCCCAACTCTCCTGAGTAATGTCAGGGGATCAACCTAGACAGAGTAGGAGTGGTACAGAAAAGGCCGTGGGCTCAATTTGGGAGAGAAAGGAAGACAAGAGCCATCTCCTTAACGCTTCTCCTGTGTTTCCCTGGAAGGAGCCCGTGCAGCTTGCCAGCACTTTATCTGCCAGCAGCAGATGTAAGCTCTCTCAAAAACAGCAGGGAGGATGTTGACTGCAACAATGCATCAAGGCTGTGGTTTGTAACCTCAATAGTGAGGCAGTTAAAACTTTTTTTTTTTAAACAAATACGTTTTGATTGCCAAATCCATAACCATTAACAGCTGTGGTTGTGAACCATTCTCCAGACCTAACAAATTTTCAAAAAGTTGAGTTGGTGGTTTTTGTTTCTCTATGTCTGTGTTGTGTTTGTGCTATTTATATCTCTGCCTTCAAAAGTAAATCTGATTAGTCTGAAATATCCAAGGTCATTGATTATTCTGTTTCTTCCAAACTGAATCCATTCCTCTCCTGCCAGCTTTCTGACCCTTCAGTCTATTTGATCTTATGGCTTTTGTAATAGCTGAGAATCTATCCTCAAGGAATTATGCTGAAGCAATTCTACTGGGTCCTGGGATCCAGTAATGACATCAGCAATACAATTGCAGTCTAGGGCTGTGGTTTAGCTCAGTTGGTAGAACACCTGCTCTGCACTCTCTGAGGACCCAGGTTTGATCTCCACCACCACAAAAATGGGAGAAGGATATGCCAGTCCACTCCCAAAAACAATCAGCCATTGAAAACCCTATGAAGGTTTTTGAGTCGGATATGACTCATCTGCACCTAATAGCAACAACAGTAGAGAAGAGAGTTAATTACTTGTTCCATTTTCTCTAAGAGTGTATAAACAATATAGATCTTCAAGAAGATTGCAGATATTACTTCGTGTATGGGAATCATCAGCTTACATCACTAATGGATTGTTTATGAGTCTGAGAAGTGAGAAATTAGAAAATAAAGGAAGCTATAGTCAATATTTGGGCTGGGATTTAGCTGAGTTGGTAGAGCGCTGCTCTGCAGTCTCTGAGGTCCCGAGTTTGATTCTCAGCACCTCAAAAATGGGAGAAAGGCCTGGGAATCCACTCACAAGGCAATCCCGAAACAGCCATTGAAAACCCTATGAGGGTCGCTATGAGTTGGATACCGACTCGATAGCACCTAACAACAATAATAATAGTCAATATTTAAACCCGGCTTTGGCCTTGAAAATGCAAGTCCCTAGAGTCTCCTTTAAAATATGCAAGACACTAAGGGTATAGCTCAGTGATAGAGTACTTGCCTAGCATGATGCCCTGGGTTCAAGCCCTAGCATTACAAAAAAAGCAAAACAAAAATGTAAAAATGTGCCTGGTGCAGTGGCGCACGCCTGTAATCCCAGCAGCTGGGGAGGCAGAGGCAGGAGGATCGCAAGTTTGAGACCAGAGGCAGTCTGCGTAATTTAGCGAGACCCTGTCTCAAAAAGTAAAAAAAAAATGGGCTGGTGGCACAGCTCAGTGGTTCAGCACTTGCAGAGCATGCAGGCGCGAGGCCCTGGGTTCAACCCCCAGTACCACAAAAAAAAAAAAAGTAAAAATGTCTTTTCTGTTATTCTGGGAAAGTCTGCCAATTCATAAACCTCAGAATGTTTCTAAGGGATCCTGAGGGCTGTTATCTAAGACCCAACAAAGAGGGAAATTGCATGTCACTTACAGCTATCCTAACCCCAAGCAATCTTTAAAATCATAGCTCTCTCAGGTGAGATATGGAATTAATTTTCAGAATTCTTAAGAAAACTTGAACATGTACTAGAGTTCTAGGTCAGAACAGACTATCTTCGTTGTTTACAGCTTGAGTATCAAGTACCCCGTTTGAAATGGTTTAAAGAATAAGAGAGAGAGAGTGTGTGTGTGTGTGTGTGTGTGTGTGAGAGAGAGAGAGAGAGAGAGAGAGAGTGTGTGTGTGTGTGTGTGTGTGTATGTGTGTGTGTGTGTGTGTGTGTGTGGTGTGTATACTTTAGATACTGGGAGTATTGTGCTTTCTATTGTACTTTTCCTGAAGAGAGATGGTGAATATTATCACTTTTCAATGCATTTGTGTAAATTCTTCAGTATTTAGCTTTTCTTCTGAAAATGAACACATAATTCTTAAATTTGAGGCCAGAGGCAGCCTGGGTAATTTAGTGAGACTCTATCTCAAGATAAAAAATAAAAAAGGGGCTGGGCACGGTGGTGCACACCTGTAATCCCAGCAGCTTGGGAGTCGGAGGCAGGAGGTTTGCAAGTTCAAGACCAGTGGCAGTCTGCATAATTTAGCGAGACCTTGTCTCAGAAAAGTTAAAAAAAGGGGTGAGGGTGCAACTCAGTGGTCCAGCACTTGCAGAGCATGCAGGCGTGAGGCCCTGGGTTCAACCCCCAGTACCACACACACAAAAAATAATAAATAAATAAATAAATAAATAAATAAATAAATAAATAAGGGGTCAGGGTGCACCTCGGTAGTTGCAAAGTATGCGTAAGGCCCTGGGTTCAACCTCCCAGTATCACGAAAACAAAGAAACAAACTATGGCAAAGGAATCCTGTATTGTAGCAGCAGAGAAGAGATGCTCTGTTACAGTCTGTGATTGCTATATGATAGTCAGGCTTTCTATGATTTTTCACTTTGTGTAGTTTTAAAGATTTTAAGTCTTTTTTGTTCTAAAAGACAAATGTTATTGGATAAAAGGATATTGTTGACTTTCATGATACTAGAAATACTAGATTGCTCGGTCTTACCTGGGTATGTCAAGTGAAGCCAAAGAATTCCCTGAGTTCTGCTTTAGTACACTTGTTCCATTTGAGTCAGACCAGCCACTGGGAAAATAATATCTAAAGTTGGCATAGCCCTCAACTCTAGAAGTCTTCAGCCTTCTGAGGTATTGGTCTCAGGGTAGACTTCACTGATTGAATGCCTCAGAATGTAGTAGCTTTAATTAATAGCACTTTTCTTTGGGTGTTGAGTAGTTTAAATTGTAGTAGAAGCCTGTTGTGTAAAAATTAAGACCAAAAATAATTATGAATGGGTGATTCCCAGTTAGGTCCCAAAGAGTTGGTCCAGAAAACCTATGAGGTTAGTTTTAGAGAAAATGTACTTGCAGGATTCTTCTGCGTATGGAGGAGGTTCCTGCATAGCTTCCAGAGGGCACAGAAAACCACAGTGGAAATGTTACCTTGAATAAGATGGGACCAGGAAAGACCAGTGCTTTGTGGTTTCCATCAGATTGTTTCCCCGAAATGGCTACGAGATTAGTAAGGCTACACACCTCTTATCCCTTATTCTTTTCACCTGGTGGGTGTATAGATTGCCTCTGTGGCACTGAGGCGGAAGCCCCTGTCTTTGGTACTGGACTCATGACTTAAGTACTGGCATGTGCAAGTTTAGCTATCCCGCTTTGTAGAGTTTTTTTGTTGTTTGTTTATTTGTTGTGGTACTTGAGATTGATCTCAAGCCTAGCTCATGCTAGGCAAGCACTGTACCACTGAGCTACATCCTCAGGCCTTTTTTTTAAAAAAATTATTTTTTATTTTGCAACACGGTCTCATTAAGTTGCCTAGGCTGTCCTGAACTCACGAGGTAGCCCAGGCTGGCCTCAAACTTGTTATCCTCCTGCCTCAGCCTGCATCACCACACCCAGCTTGCTTATTTATTTACTTATTTATTTAGAGACTGATTCTCACTGTGTAAACCAAGCTGGCCTGGGACTTATGATTCTCCTGTCTAAGCCTCTTGACTGCTGGGATTACAGTTGTGTGCTGCCACCACACGTAGCTTTTTTGTTTGTTTGTTTGTTTTTGAGCCAGGATCTGTAGCCCCGGCTGGGCTCGAACTCACAATGCTCCTGCCTTATGTGAGTGTTTGCCACCAAACCCAACTGCTGTCTTTCTTTGGGCCAGGTGACATCTTTATTCTACTCTAGTCAAACGAACTGAAGTCATTGGCCAAAGTATCATGATCAGTTGGTTACAGTGATGTGAGAATACTTTTCTAGTACAGTGGGACCTGACATGGTAGTTCGTTACCCTGTGAACACCTCGAGTTGCTTTGAAGGAAAATGTAAATGAGAAGTATTTATCACAGAACACGCTGCTTTCAGGATATGCTGCTTTGGATCTGTTGTGCTTGTGCCGCCTGTCTTATCAGACCCATTTCCTTCTCTCTTTCTAAAAATTGTCACCTCAATCTTATTGGAGTCGGTTTTCAGCTGACTAGATTTCAGAGCCTGATTTCTTGTCCTAGTTAGTATCCCAAAGTTCAACATACAGCAAATTTATGTTCTTTGTGAATGAGTTGTTGTGAAGAGTGACATGGTTTAGGAGTTATTTTAGTACAAGAATTAAGGGGAGACTTATGGAGTTGGACAGAAATGCCCATTTGCGCCAGGCATGCTAGCATGAGCCAGTTATCCCAGTGACTCAGGAGGCAGAGGCAGGAGGATTGTGAGCTCGAGGACAGAAGCAGCCTGTGTAACTTAGTGAGACCCTGTGTCAAGATAAAAACTAAAAACGTGGGGCTGAGGATGCAACTCTGTTTTAGAGTGCTTGCAGCCTATGTGCAAGGCCCTCTGTTCAACTCCTCAATACCACCAAAAAAAGAAAAAAAGCCCATTTGGTTCTAAATCAGTTGTTGTTGCTAAAACATACTATCTTTTTTTTTTTTTTAAACTCCTATGAAAATGGCAAAAGAAATGTTTTCTAGATGACTGGTGAACAATTTCCCTTGAGAGGAGAAGAAAATGGCTGTTTAGTAGTTAATTACCTGTTATGTCAGGCAGCTATGAAACTTATGAGGCATAAAAGAAGAGTAGGCCTCGGTCCCATACTCCTCAGGCTAGAAATCAGGTGACAGAAGTGTTTGTAGACAAGAATAACAACAAATGCTTGAAGTTCTTTGGGGTGTTTTTTTTTTTTTTTTTTTTTTTTTTTTTTTTTTTTTTTTTTTTTTTTTTTTTTTTTTTTTTTTTTTTTTTTACTAAATTTGGGTGGTTGCTTAATATTAGAACTCATATTCCCTAATCTATCATGCCATATCATTGATCCTTAATCTACCTTTCTCTCTAAACTGGTTGTGACATCAGAGCTTATCCATATTCTTCACCTCCCTCTCTTAATTTATCTTCTCTGAGTCAGATACATTTTAGTCTTTTGACCTTCAAACCCTTTCTTACAGCCCCTGACTTGTTAGTGTGCAATGTGATCCTTTTTGCCCAGACTCCAGATGCAGGGATTATGCTTCTTTGGAGGTACAAAGGCTCTGTCAAATTGACTTTAATGTATTTGATAAGGAAAAATAATCCCTTCTCCCAGTGCATAGGCCTTACTGTGTTCCCTGTATGCTACTTTGCTCCTCTCCATTTCTTGTAAACTCTCTGAATTTTAGTGGTAGTGGTAGGAAAAGAGATATTCATATGGAACTTGGGTTTGAGATTCAGATAGAAAGGTTGATCTTAGTGTTTACTGAGATGACATGGGTCCAAGAAACCTGTCGTACTATTGTTTCATTTATACATACACACACACGCGCGCGCGCGCACACACACACACACACACACACACACGGGGTTGAACTCAGGGCCTCACACATACTTTGCAAGTCCTCTACCACCAGGCTGTACCTCCAGCCCATTTTTTACTTTTTCTTTTGAGACAGGGTCTTATTAAGTTAAGCACGCAGGCTGTTTCTGGCCTCAAACTCACAATCCTCCTGCCTCCATCTCCCGAGCCTCTGAACTCAGGTGGGATATACTCAAGGTCACACCGTGGCTCTCGTATACTTGTTCTAATTTTCTTCAGCTTCAGTTTGAACTTGCATATGAGAAGTTGATGGTCTGATCCACAGTCAGCACCTGGTCTTGTTTTGACATTTTGTACAGAGCTTTTCCATCGTCTCTTTCCGCATATGTAGTCAATTTGATTCCTGTATGTTCCATCTGGTGAAGTCCATGTGTATAGTCTTCTATACTATACCACTGCATCTGGCATGTCCATCATTTTTCTAATTTTTCTCACTCACTAGCTTTGCTTGTTCTGTTAATATATGTCAGAATAGTAGTTTATTCATTTGTGATGCTAGGGATTGAACCTAGTGGTTATATTGGCCAGTTGCCAAAACACAAAAGTTTTAATTGAGTTTGAGGGTTAATATATTCAGAGTAATACCTCCCTTACCCAGAGTTACAGACCTGACTCCTGACAGTGCCCAATTTCCCAAATGTGTGTATTCAGCATGAATAAGGTAACCTTAAGGCACCAGTTGGTAAATTCATTGTTCTTTTATGCAATGTTCTTTTTATGCATGTTCTTTTATGTTCTTTTATGATTGTCAACCATATGCCATGTCGGGTTCTAGCTTCTGAGGAGCTTTCCACAAATATCCCTGCCCTCATGGAGCTTTCATCCTAGTAAGGGGAAAGAAACATAAAAATTAAATTAATAAATCATATACAGGGAGTAGGACCTGGCGAGCCACTCCTGAAACAACTAGCCATTGAAAACCCTATGAATAGCAAAGAGACACTGTCAGATATAGTGCCGGAAAATGAGGCCCCCAGGTTGGAAGGCACTCAAAAGACCACTGGGGAAGAGTTGCCTTCTCCAAGTAGAGTCTACCATGATGACGGAAATGGAGTAAAGCCCCAGGGTGCTCAACTTGCTGATGTGGCACCACTCAAAATGAGGAGAAACAACTGTAAACATCCATTAATAATTGGAACATGGAATGTACGTAGTATGAATCTAGGAAAATTAGAAATCATTAACAGAGAAATGGAGCGCATAAACATTGACATTCTAGGCATCAGTGAGCTAAAATGGACCGGCATAGGCCATTTTGAGTCAGACAATCATATGGTCTACTATGCTGGGAATGACAAACTAAAGAGAAATGGGGTTGCATTCATCATCAAAAAAGACATTTCAAGATCTGTCATGAAATACAATGTTGTTAATGATAGAATAATATCCATATGCCTACAAGGAAGGCCAGTTAATATGACTATTATTCAAATTTATGC
>VMDO01025412.1:0-12524 GCA_007922755.1 Pedetes capensis
ATATATATATATATATATATATATATATATATATATATATATATATATATATATATATATATATATATATATATATGTATGTATATATATCTGTGTGACGAGAACTTGGAGACATCTAGAACATTTTATGACTTCATGGGCAGGTTAAAGAGTCCTCTTCCTGTGTGGATATGACAGGCAAAACATGAACTGGATTCATTCATCTGACAAGCAGCTTGGGTTTCATGAACAAAGCAGAAAAGAACCTCCCCCAGGTGGCAGTAGCAGCCTGTTGCCTAGGAAGTGATTTTGAACCAAAATTTATTTTAATTTTCTTCCTCAAACTATAAACTGACATTCTTCAACAATGACATTTTTCAACAGTGTACATCAACACATATTAATTGTGTGAGAGATTTTTAAAAGCCATGCTGTCCTTTCTATGTTCCTTCCAGAACACAGCAAACATAGGGAGTTTTTACTTTTTCAAACCCTCCACTTTGAACCAAGAGTTGAAGTTGACTGGTGCAAGAGTTGACTGTTTAAAAAAGTTGAGTTCTGATCCAAAGCATAGTTATAAATTCCAATGAGACTGCAAAAGCTTTAGATACTTTCTCATAGATCTAATGGAAGTTTTAGATTTGAGTCAACATCAAGGTTTATAAGATGGAAAATTTACAAAGATTAAGGATAATGAATGATTGGTTGTTAATTTTTTTTTTAAATAATAGTGAAAGAATAATTTGAAAAATTATCTTTTCACTGATTTGGCTAAATATGATATGTTGTTGTTAGGTGCTGTCGAGTCAGTCAGTGTCTGACTCATAGTGACCCTACGTACAACAGGCGAATCACTATTGTCAGTGCTTCTCTGCTATTCATAGGGTTTTCAATGGAGGATTGATTTTTGGGGGTGGATTGCTGAATCCTTTTCCCAAGCCTACAGCACCTGGTGTTCCCAGGTGGTCTCCCATCCAAGTACTAATCAGGCCCGACCCTGCTTAGCTTCTGAGATCTGTCGGGATCAGAAACCACAGGGCTACAGCTGCAGGCAAATATGATATTGTTGTTGTTGTTGTTGTTGTTAGGTGCCATCAAGTCGGTATCTGACTCATAGCGACCCTCATAGGGTTTTCAATGGCTGACTGTTTCGGGATTGCCTTGGGAGTGGTTTACCATGCCCTTCTCCCATTTTTGCGGTGCTGGGAATTGAACTCGGGACCTCAGAGACTGCAGTGCAGCACTCTATCAACTGAGCTAAATCCCAGCCCCTAAATATGATATAGTTGGGATAAAATGTATTAACCTGCTAATAGCTGGTTCCAGAATTCCTCTTAGGAGGGAACTCATCTTTGAGAAAATAATTAATCAGCTGATTTAGGTAGAAAAGGATATCCTTAGAATGTGAGCCAAACTCACTTTGAAGTTCAACTATTGGTTCAAAGTGGAGGGTTTGAAAAACTAAAAACTTATTTTTGCTGTCTTCTGGAAAGAACATAGAAAGGATGGCATGGCTTTTAAAAATCTCTTACACGATAAAAAATCATAATAGTTAATCTAGTGATGGAGGAGGAACCAAAAAAGAAAAGAAAAGATCAGGGTATGACTGGAAGAAGAGACAAGTCACAGAGCAAAGAAGAGAACACGAACTGTACCATCACTGCATGGTCTGATCACTGTTTATGAGATGGCAATGGCCAAGTGAATATTTTAGAGCAGAACTAGCTAATGGTTCAGTTTTAAATTCGTTGGTTCTGGGATACAGTATCATCCACATTCATAGTTCCTTTGTGTGAAGGAGGGTCTTCATTTTGTTTTGTTTTTAGTTGTAATAACAACTAAAAGTATTTGCATTTTATTTAATTTTCTCTGGCAGAAATTAAAACTGTTCTGGGGTCCACTCCTATATTAACACAGGACAAGAACCACACAAGATGGAGAGTGTGGGATGACATCTGGATTGAAGTACTATGGTACCTTGACATTCAGCCAAAATCCATTCTGGAAGGCAGGTCAATTGCTGATCAGTTCAAGTGCTAAGTACTTTTTTCCATAAGAAATAATGTAAATGTATTCATTGGTTCTGGCACCATACCAATTCAGACCCACACATGCCACTCATAGAAATAAGTTCTTTTTTAAAAATTCAATTGTTCTTGCTGTTTTCCTTTTTTCATCATTTTTAGTGCTATAAAGTTTCTTGAGTTCCATGATGACCAAATGGTATATGTATGTATATATACATTTTTAAAACAAGATAGTGAACATGGCACTGGGACTACTTGAAATCCACGTGCAGTGTGACAATTTCCCGTGTTTCACCTAGAAGTGTCACAGATAAACATGACAGCTCATACAGGTTTTAGCATAGTGATTGGGTGCCAAGCAAGCAGTTGAGCACCAAACCAGAATTCCCTCAAAAACATTATTCGAGGACTGAAATGTTTGAGCACAGAGCAGTCTCAGTGCTGAGATGCCACTGAAGTTCAGAAGAGGTAGAAGGTTGAAGATGGAAGGACATCAGTCCCCAGGAACTTGCAGGAATCTTTGAGAGGACATTAGACTTTCCACAATCCATGAAATAAGATATTTTGGAGTAAAGGTGATTCTAACTAATGAGTAAATATTATATTTAAAATGTACATACACATAGGTATTTATAAGCATGTATGTGTATCTGTATGTGCATGTATGTGTATATATATGTATATATATACACACACATATGTGTATATATACACATATGTGTATATACACATATGTGTATATGTGTAAATACACATATGTGTATATATACATATGTGTATATATACACATATGTGTATATGTGTATATGTGTATATACACATATGTGTATATATACACATGTGTATATATACACATATATGTGTGTATATATATACATATATGTATATATCATTCATAATTTGTGTCTCTATAGTCAGGAAAATTGTATATCCCTATAACCAAGTGAGTTTTATTATGAGTAGTATTGGACTTCAGCAATTTTGTCAAAAGTTTCTATCATAGTTTTAAATGAATCTTAATTTTCATTCATTAGAATTTTGAAGCCCTTGCTCTGTTGGTATTTCTTTTTATAATAAAGAAGACCCATAGAGTATTGACCAGGGTTTCTGTGATGAGCTATGTCTTTAATCTTGGCCAACACTACATCAAGTTGAGGTTCCCCTCAGCTGACAAGTGGGTGAGGTTGGTGGTGACTTCATTGACTCAGTTTGAGCTGTTTCTAGAGTAAGACATCCAATCTCCCCTTTCAAAATATTGCAACAATGGTCACCGGATTATATTAGGTGGACAAATGGTCTTAATTTGACTTCAGTTTGAAGGTTCTGGGAGCAATGAAGAATGTTCATGTCTGAACAGGAATATTTATGCAAATAGAAATCTTCAGTCCAAACTTGGTTGGTTTCATATGTTAAAAATTCCACCATTCCCATCCTCATGTGGCAACATTTATGATGTTTGTTGTTTGGTTCTATTGTTGATGTTGTTTGTTTGCTTATTTTTCTTCTAAGTATTTATACATTTTTTCTCTGATTATGAGTGCAATATATGTTTTGGAACACACTTAAAAATACAGGAAGTAACAGAAGAAAATAGAATCACTTTCAAATCTTTATTTCACAGGAACCCTGGGATAATGAGTCCTTTTGAGACTAACACAGTAGGGAAACTTCTTGTTCCAAACTACTCATGTCCTCCTCTCCCCTATTTATCCTCTTCTGACAGAATCACTACTGCAGCCAGAGACATTGACAATGGGAATGTGCTTAGCATGGAAAGTGTGTGGAGGCAAAGGCAATTGTTGGCAATTACTTATTCCAGATACACTGTTTGGATATACTACTGTATTTAATTTTCTAAGATTTGTTTATAATTTTAACAACATCATTATTCATGACATTGCTTTATAACATTTATTTTTATGTTATACCTGTCAGGTTTCCAAATCAGGAATATGCATCCTTCTTAAAACAAACTGGGCAAAATTCTTTCTTGCACAAAACTCTGCAATAATTTAGATGCTTCAGCAATTTTACATCCCTGGAAGATTTGCAAACCTTCCATACAGACAGCGAGACTGAGCAACTTTCTGGAAGTGATTCTCAAACAACTTTTAAAATTTCTACCATAGTTGTTTGACTTTTCTTATGTCAATTTTGGTGATTTATGATATAATAAACATGTATCTATTTTACTTGTATCTTTGCTTTTTTTTTACAATGTATAATCATCTTCATTTCTGGCAGTTAATCCACTTTCTGAGGTAGCTAATATGTTGGAATGGCTTAATAGTTAATAATAAATATTTTCACTTGGTGTGTACACAATTAACTTTTTATTTTAAAGTTTGAAGTGGATTTCTAGGAACACAATATAAATTTATAACCTGGTGCCTTTAATATACCAGGATTTCATTTATAATAAGCAAAGTTTTTGTCACCAACTCTGATACAAGCAGATTGAAAACTGAGCACCATAGGTACATTCATGTTATCATTCACAATTATAATATAGTGAGTCATCATATGGAAATAGTGACTACAACCTTAAAAGCAAAAGAAAAATCAGTTTATCTCTAACACAATACTTACAAAAGGGAGATTAAATGTTGAGAAAATACAGCAAAATAATTGTGCTTAATTCGGATTCTCAAAATTTGTCAAATGACCTCAATGGTCTCTAGCATTTATGTATGTATGTATTTATGTATATATGTATATATGTATGTATCTATCTATTTATTTGTTTAGGACATGCTCTCACTGTGAACCCAGGCTGGTCTCAAATTCTGATCCTCTTGCCTCGGACTCCTGAGTGCTGAGATTACAGGTTTATGTCACCAAATCTGACCCAAACCTTCTTCTTAAAACAGTTCTGCTAAATTCCATTACTCTGATTTAGATCCTCTTTGATAACTGGTCTTTCTTATCTACTCTAGATAAATAACACAGTATAATATAGAATATCATAAAATATATTCATATAATTTTATGTCAAATATTTTTATATACTTTATTATTTCAACTTAGGAAATAGCATCTATTCAACTCATAAGTGTATTGTGATTACTCTTCGTGCTACTTTCTGTGCTACCACAATGATATACACGTAGGTACCGGTTGGTACTCTCAATAGTGACAAAATAAGCCGGGTGCTATCGGCCATAATCTTAGTGATTTGGGAAGCAGAGGCAGGAGTATAGCAAGTTCTAGGCCAGAGGCAGCCTGTGTAGCTTATCAAGACCCTGACTCAAAATAAAAAAAGAAAATGAACTGGGAATGCAGCCCAGTGGTAGAGCACCTGCAAATTATGTGCCAGGCCCTGGGTTCATCCCCGAGCACTATAAAATTAAATGAATAAATGAATAAATAAATAAAAATAAAAAGGGATAGGAGTGCAGAATAATGGCAGAGCAATTGAAAAGTATGCATGAGGCCCTGGGTTCAGCCTACTAGTTGCCGCATAAATAAATAAATAAATAAATAAATAGATAGATAGATAGATAGATAGATAGATAGATAAATAAAGCCAAAATTAAAAAACATATTAGCCAAATGCACAGAAGCAAATATCCCCATAATACTTAATAAAGCTATTGAATCCTCAGTCCCTGAACCCAAACCCTAGGCTGCCCTTAGCATCCTATAGACTCTTGTTAGGTGCTGTTGAGTCCGACTCATAGCGACCCTATGTACAGCAGATCGAAACAATTCCTAATTCTGTGCCAGGCAAACGATCTTATTTACGTTTTAGCCCATTGTTGCAGACATTGTGTCAATCTATTTGGTGGAAGGTTTTCCTTTTTTTCGTTGACCTGCCTCTCTCCCAAACATGATGTCCTTCTCCAGGGATCGGTCTCTCCCAACTACCTGTCTGAAATACGGAAGACGCAATCTAGCCATCCTTGCTTATCTCATATATGTGATTAAATTCCAAACATTTGCATTATAAATTCTTCTAGTAATATCCTAGAAGCAATAGACATTTTTCAAATCACAATGCAAGGCGTTATAAACGCCATGGACATGGAAATGAGAAATAAAGTTATGACGATGGATAGCAGGAATCACACTTGATTCCTTCTAAACCTGATGTGCAAAACTCTCTCCTTTTATGGTGGATACTTTTTTTTTCTTACAAAGGAGTTAACAATCTCAAGTCAAGAGGAATGTTGTTGTTGTTGTTGTTGTTAGGTGCCATCAAGTCGGTATCTGACTCATAGCGACCCTCATAGGGTTTTCAATGGCTGACTTGTTTCGGGATTGCCTTGGGAGTGGATTGCCAGGTCCTTCTCCCATTTTTGCGGTGCTGGGAATTGAACTCGGGACCTCAGAGACTGCAGCACAGCGCTCTACCAACTGAGCTAAGCTAAATCCCAGCCCCCAAGAGGAATAGGGACTATAAAAAATTACTATGACTTGTCAAAAAATATATGTGCTTTTCCCAGGATACTTCATCCTTTTCCAAAGAAAAACAAACATTTTCTTTTCCTACAAAAGCTGTGGTATGGCACTAACTTTCCAGATTGCATCACCAGAATTGCCGATCAAAGTGTCAGACATTAGGAGCAATGAAAGTGATAATGAATTCACTGCAGAATTGACAGAAAACATTTTAATTCCCTTATGATACACCCATCTCTTATTGAGATTAGATAGGTGTTTGTGTGTGTGTGTGCGCATGCGTGTGCGTACGTGTGACTTGCACAGTGGTAAACTGTAACCACAAATGAAGCTATGAAAAACATCGATCATGTTGTTGTTAGGTGCCTTTGAGTAGAGTCCAATTCAGCCACCTTATGTACAGTGGAATGAAACACTCCTCAATTCTGTACCAGGCACACAATATTATGTTTGTTTAAACCCATTGTTGCAGACACTGTGTCAAACCATCTGGTGGAGCATTTTCCTTTTTTTCGTTGACCTGCCACTCTCCCAAACATGATATCTTTCTGCAGGGATTGGTCCCTCCTGACTACATGTTCAAAATACATAAGAGGCAATCTTGCCATCTTCACTTACAAGGAGCACTCTGGTTGCACTTCTTCTAGGACAGATCTATTGGTTCTTTTGGCAGTACATGGTATTTTCAATAATCATCTCCAGCACCATAATTCAAAAGCATCAATTCTTCTCCTGTCTCCCTTGTTCCGTGTCCAGCTTTCACAACCATATGATGCAACTGAAAATACCCTGGCATGAGTAAGGTGTACCTTTGTCTTCAATGTGATTGATATCTTTACTTTTCAATACTCTAAAGAGGTCTTTTGCCATAGCTTTTCCCAAAGCAATCATGAGAACATGACAATTTTATCAAACTCCTATCAAAAAATACCAGTTATGCATTTGGTATGGTAATGAGTGTGAAATTCAAGCCTTGACTGTTTTCAGAGAGCAAAGGATTGGGTGGCAAAGCTGTACTATGTAGCAGCCGTTAGTTAGCCTTAAAAGACAAAACAACAGCAGAGTCCTACATGTACTTTTGTAACGAAGAACAAGAATCTGAAGTTTTCAAATTCCTAACAGTACTGAGGAATGACCGACATTCTAAGGCAGAAGAACCAAATGAGTGCCATCCTTTGTAGATGCCTATGCAATGCAGATTACCTAGGTCTGTACCACAAAAGGTAGTTAGCATGTTGCAGAAAAGGAAATATACTTGTGTTTTGTGTGTTACGTTTTGTGTTTGTGCGTGTGTGCCTGCAATACTTTGAGTTCAGCATACCACAACAAAAAACTATCACTTACAGAACACTGCCATGGGCCAGCACTGTTGCACACAGTTTAATACATTAATCACACTGTGTTCTGAGGTGGGTAGCATTATTAATCTCATTTTAATATTCACTCAGGCACAGAAAGGTAAAGTAATTTACCCTCAGTCATGCAAGTGGTAAACGGCAGAGCTGGGGTTAGATATTTTTCTCCAGAGTGTAGCTGTTGACTTCTGCTTGACCAGTTACTGTTCTCATTTCAGATGGAGCCCTTGGCCAGAAAACTAGGGTTATGTGCGAGAGTGAATTGCAGCAGGGAAGGCACATTGGAAGAAGAAACCGCACAGGAAGACTACAGCTTATCAGTAGCTATAAAAGTATCTTTAGTTTTGATCCTTTCCCAAAAAATATTTAGAGAAAATACTTAAAATATAAAATTAAAGAACAAGTAATTTTTGTAAAGGAAGTTATAGCTGTCCAAAGGTATCTTAAGTTTTGTAATAACATGCTTTGCTTCCATTTTGGGCCCAACCTTGTTAATCTGGGTTATTGTAATCATATAGATGCGCCCAAATCTGGTACAATTATGGGGACAATGGTAATAATTATAATGCAATGGGGCAATTACTCTAAGGCAGGCATATGATAAGTTCTTGGTGTGAATTTTTTCATGCAATCCTCATAAGAAGTTTGTGTTGTGGGCACCATTATTGCTATTTTCCAGATGAAGAAATTGAGTGAGGGTAGGAAAAGAATCCTCCCCAAGTCACACAACTTAGAAGTAGGAGAGTGGGACTGTAATCTGGATCTACCTCAATCTAGAGACCATGTGCTTGTTCGTTTTGTTACACATGGACATCTATGCAAGAGCAATGTAGTATGTGCTTTGCAAAAGTCTTTTGCTTATGCTCTACTCAATTAGGGTTATATCCAAAAACTATTACAAGTAACTACACTGTTAAAATCCCACAATGACCTGGTATCTTACCTGTGATCAGGGCCTGCACAGTGCATCACATCCTGCTTGTCAGCCAAGCCTCCACAGAAATTAGCAAGCATGATTTAAACGTCAGAGACAGAGCAGGCAAGAGAGTGAGTGGTCAGTTTTAAGAACGGTTTTCAGGTGCTCACCACATAAGCAAAGTGCACAAAAGACAAATGCTAAGGTCAATATGTTGTGTGGTCTGTGAGAGATGAGGTAAGTAATGTAACACTGCAGTGGTAAATTTTGAAGAGAGACTGATATTTACGTAATTCCTAAAAGGTGAAATTAAATAAATCTGGATAAAAGCCACTATCTGTGCCAAGCATGTTTATATGCAATTGAAGTCATTGCTTTATAATATTGCTATAAAATTGCCAGGCTGAAAAATAAACTGTAGGACCACAGTTCTTGTAGACAATCATCTGAAACATTGTTGTACGCTCAGATGTGGTGGAAGAGTTCAATTTGGTCTTCTAGCCAGTTTGGAAAGATATACAGGATATTACAAAATGGAATAAAGATCATGTTTACATAGGCAAATAGTAAGCTTAACTTGGCAGAAGAAATGTTGAGAAATAGATTGCATATATAAGGGTAAAACAGCTTTATGGCCCAAGGTGGTCCTTTGTATGACACTAATTTTATTTTCAGCCCTCAGCTATAATACTTTGCTCTTAAGGGCTAAAGAAGATATTCTTTAAAGCTACTTCTATATTGTACATGGATAAATTTACATTATAATCATAAAATGAGGGATAACATTTAGAGTTGTTATACTAAGTAAATACATAGATGGCTTTGCAATCTGGTGTGACAGCTAGGTATCATGAATTATATTTACAACATAATATAAAAGTATGTAAGTTCTCTTTGCTTATGTACATTAAGGATAAATGAGATAAATGTCATAATTACTTAGGGTGAATATAATTTTTAAAGAATTTTTTATTTAAAAAAGTAAAATATTATGGAAATGTTTTTATTAAATTTTATGTCTGCCCTGTAGCTATCAAAGAAGATCTGAAGCTTACTCAAAGAGAATCTCAAAAATAGTTAATTACTTAGTAAATATAAAACATACTGTTGAGTGACTACTATGGATTGGATATACCATTTGCTTTCCAGAAACCAGAGGTTTGATAAAATAGCTGTAAGATGATTTAAACTATACAGGATATATTTTTGTTTTTCTTTAAATCTCACATGTATTTCACAATGCACGAAGTGTCCAAAAAGGAAACACACAGGCTCATGATCATTGTTACAAAATCCACTCTCCTTTGTCTTGTTTTGTTCCCTTGTTATCAACTGTAAGTACATAGGGTCGCTGTGAGACTGAGCACCCAACAACAACAACAACAACAACAACAACAACAACATAATATTAAGAAATTAAATCAAGTAAAATGAACTGGATTTTAAAAAACCAGGAGCAGGGTTCTGGGTAAGATGATGGATTAGAAGCATGCTCTGTGCAACTCCTTGAATGAGAGTCAGGTTAGAAAGGAGAGACTATATTCCCAGGAAAGAGAGGAAGAGCTTCAGGAATCAGGACAGAGGTGGCAGGACAGCTGAAAGGCATGGAGAAACAGGAAGGTAATGCAGAGGAAGGTAGGAAACAGTCCACAGCTCTGACCTCAGGTGGAGAATAGAAAATCAAATGAGAATCAGGGCCAGGTGCTGGTCCAGGGCCAAGTGGCTCATGCCTAACATCCCAGTGATTCAGGAGGTGGAGGCAAGAGGATTGCAAGTTTGAGGACCTCTGTTTCAAAATACAAAGTAAAAAATGGGCTAGGGGTATGGTTCAGGAGTAGAGTGCTTGCAAAAAGCATGTGTGAGGCCCTGTGTTCAACTCCAAGTACAAAGAGGGAGGGGCGGATATTAGGGAAGAAGCAAACATTAACTCAGTAAACCAGCAAGTCACTAAGATGAAAATGGAAGATATTTGGGGTTATTTCTACAATAACCCCAAATGTAAATTGTCTTATGACTCTAATCAAAAGACACAGACTGACTGAATGGATAAAAAAAAAAATAGATCCAACTCTTTGTTATCTTTAAGAAATCTACTTCTCTGGCAAGGGCAGACACAGACTGAAAGTGAAAGTATGGAAAATGATATTCCACGCAAACAGAGTTTCAAAACTCTGTTTTGAACTGGTGTAGCTATATTCATACCTGACAAAGCAGATTTCAATCCAAAATTAGAAAGTATAAAGAGAGTCACTACCTATTAATAAAAGGAAAAATTCATCAAGAAGATAAGAAAAAAATGATCCAAAAATTCATATGGAGCCACAAAAGACCACATATAGCCAAAACCCTCTTGAGCTGCAAAACTAATGCAGGTGGAATCACAATTCCTGACTTCAAGCTATACTATAGGGCAGTGGTAGCAAAAACAGTTTGGTACTGGCACAAAAATAGGTCTGAAGACATCTGGAACAGAATAGAAGACCCAGAAATACCTCAACACACCTATGTTGTTGTTGTTGTTGTTGTTACGTGCTGTCGAGTTGGTATCCAACTCACATTGACTCTCATAGGGTTTTCAATGGCTGTTTCGGGATTGCCTTGGGAGTGGATTGCCAGGTCCTTCTCCCATTTTTGTGGTGCTGGGAATTGAACTCCAGACCTCAGAAACTGCAACACAGTGCTCTACCAACTGAGCTAAATCCCAGCCCCCCAGTACACGTATAGCCACCTTATTTTCGACAAAGGAGCAAAGCAAGTAAACTGGAAAAAGGATAGTCTTTTCAATAAATGGTGCTGGGAAACATGGACACCCGCATGCAGAAAAATGAAAACTGACCCATATCTTTCAATGTGCATGAGAGTTAACTAAAAATAGATAAAAGATCTCAACATAAAACCAGAAACTTTAAAACTTATAGAAGACAAGATAGGCAATATACTTCATCATATAGGCATAGGGAAGTATTTCCTTAATAGGACTTCAATTGCTCAAGAAATTGCAACAAGAATAGATAAATAGGATTACCTGAAATTGAAAAGCTTCTGTACAGCAAAAGAAACAATTAACAGAGTCAAGGAAACCCCCACAGAATGGGAAAAAAATCTTCGGATTCTATACATCAGACAAAGGTCTAATTACCAGAATTTATAAAGAACTCAAGAAAAAAAATTCCCAAAACACAAATAACCCAATACACAAATGGGCAAAGGAACAGAATAGGCAGATCTGAAATGAAGAGGTCTTTAAAGCCATGAAACACATGAAAAAATGCTCAATATCCCTAGCCATTAGGGAAGTGCAAATTAAACCAACTCTGAGATTTCATCTTACACCGGTAAGAATGGCCAAGATCAATAAAACAAATAACAACAAATGCTGGTGAGGTTGTGGAGAAAAGGGAACACTCTTACATTGTTGGTGGAGCTGTAAATTGGTCCAATCACTGTGGAAATCAATATGGAGGTATCTTAAAAAACTAAAAATAGATCTATCATATGACCCAGCTATAACACTATTGGGAATTTACCCAAAGGGAGATGTGTCATCATACCACAGAGACACCTGCATCTTCATCTTCAATAAAGCACTTTTCACAATAGCAAGGATATGGAATCAACCAAAGTGCCCTTCAACAGAAGAATGGTTAAAAGAACTATGGTATATATACGCATGGAATACTACTCAGCAATCAAAACAAATGAAATAATGCCATTCGCAACAAAATGGATGGAATTGGAGAAAATTATTTTAAGTGAACAAACACAAGCTCAGAAAGAGAAATACCACATGTTGTCACTCATATGTGGGAGCTGAGTCAAAGTAATAAGAAGGAAAAAATCCTATAC